>KZ651563.1:441126-465253 GCA_001010745.2 Gerris buenoi
ATCAATAGATAAATGTAACTGGATAAAAAGTAGAAGCTTAATTCTACTATAACAACCAAGTGACGGTTTTTTATGTTGATTTGTCAAAAATATGAATAAATAGTACTAACCTTGAGTGGATTCACAAGATGAGCCAGTGTTTGTACAATGGCATGACTTGTTGCATTCATATGGGCGTTGAGAGGGAAGTTGCACTCTCCACTGCAGTAAAATGCACCATAACCGTCAGGAGCAATGATCCAGTCCTGAATACATATCACATCTTTTAATATGTATCATAATTAAGATGGCCTTAAAAGTAAAGTTATTTAAAAACATTCCAAATTTCTCTCTGAGCTCTTGAAATTATGCAAACATTTAAAGTTTTTATTAATTTATTTATTTTTATTTTTTTCAAATAAAGAGGTAGCAAACTGAAATTTTAATTAAATTTATAAACAAAAATTCTAAAAGTCTATGTTTAACATTTAACATCTTTATATACTTAATATTTTTTTTTAAAAAATACCCTTTACTTTATTTTAAAATAAAGGCAAATAAAATTATATATTTTTAAATAAATAATAACTATATTAAAAACTTAAAACATTCACTTTCATAATTTAATTTCCAAATTCAATATTCAATTCAATGTGATATGAATTTTTTTAAAAGATAAATACGTACTAAAATTTAACTTAAAAAACCAACTTTTTAAATGAAGTGTCAGCTTTAATGAAACCCAATTAATATTAAAAGAAACCATTTCTAAATTAAGTGAATTTTTTACCTGCCAATTAAGATCCTTAAAGCTGACGTAGAGTGTTTGAATCTGACAACTTTTCTGAGGTTGAGTCCAATCTGAAAAAAAAAAAAAAAAAAAAAAAAAAAAATAGAAGCATATTATATAATATAAAAACAGGGTTATAAATAAATGATGAAAAATGTGTTATAGAGAAACAGGATTGAAGATCAAAATGTTAGACAATGTGGCTTAGACCTAGGCTTAACAGACAATTTGTTACTGTTTCTATGATCAGTATTAAACCTCTAAAACAGTAGAATAATGAAAAACATAAAGCCTTTCCACAAAAAGAATGTTTATTCCATATAACTAGTTTTTGGCCTCTCGCCCATTGTGAAAAACCCAAATTTCAGTTTTCATATGAAAGACTAAGCACTAAAACAGGGGGCCTGAGTGGCCTGGAGGCTAGAGCGCTTGCCATGTGATAACGCAAGTTAAGCAGCCTCGAGCAGGGTCAGTAGATGAATGGGTGACCGCTTCTGACCACAGCTCAGGATTTGATTCCCGGACCAGGCCGCCCAATGTCCACCCAGCATTGTTTAAACAAATAGGAAGCTCCTCGAAAGAGTGGCGCCACCAGGTTTGGGCCTGGAAACGATGATGATGACACTCTTGGTTGTAATACAACCAGGAGGGGAGTCATGGTTACCGACCAAATCTTCACACAAGTGTGAAGATTTCGGTCCCTAACCTGGGTTTGTTCAATGGGCCCACTTAAGTAGCCTGTGTCTTCGGGTGTAAAAGCCCCCTGGAATTAATAAAAAAAAAGCTCTAAAACAGCTTTTGAAAGCAGCAGTTAGGGCTAGTGGTAGAATGGATGGTACAAATTGTTCAAACCAAACAATTATGGCGACTATTTAGGCCCTGTTTACTAACACCATATGGAGTTGAGCCACTTCATATATACACCATTGTAACACAAAAGTGAATATGGTGTCATCAATAGTGAGCCATGTAAATCAAAGTCCTTAAGCTTAGGACCATTACTTGACTATGACCTTGATTCATAGAGGGGCCGAGCAGAAAAAAAAAGATTGATAATCAAAGGGAAACCTTCATTTAAACATAAATGCACCTGAAATATTGACGTTTAACAAATGTTAAAAAGATGTAGTAGAGTTTTTGCCACGCTATCACAGAGTAAATTAGAGAGGGAAGTAAACAAAAGGAAACTGGCTAGAATATGTCCAGTGTTATCGCTCTGATTGGTTTTATTTTTATATTTTACATTTTAAAAATTAAAATATGTGCGGTACAAAAGTAAACAATAAAAGATTTGGCGACATAGAAATCCCACTCTGTTTTTCCTCAGAGACACCGTGGAACGAGCGGTCATGAGTGGAACGAGATGGGGTTCGATTCCTCGTTGTGACACTCTGATTAATATGGCTCACTATTGATCACATCATACTCGCTTCGGCGCTACAATGAACATATGTATGATGTGTGAAGTAAAAAGGGCCTTAAAGATGGCCTAATTGAAAGGTTTGAACAAGTGGTTCGTCCTACCCGTTCTAGTAGGAAGTACTAGACAACTACTACTACTACTACTACTTAGTAATTTTGTTTACCTGTAAGTGGATTGGACGGGTAGGCAGGAGTGTTCTTCCTCCTTCTTGCCTGCCTACGTACCCTAGGTGCTCTTGTAGTACCACCTGCACCCACCTCTCCAGTACCCTGAAGAAAACCAACAAGGAACGGCTGACTATCTCCTTCATCTGTCATCATCAGCCCTATCTCTTCTGGCCTCACTTCCAATCCTGCAGACACAAAAACAACCTTATTATTTTAACTAACTTAAACAAGATCCTTTCTTTGCTTTAAACAAGAAGATAACTTATTAGTAGTAATATGAAGACTTTAATGAAATTTAAATGGTAGGTCAACATTTGTCAATTGTTGGCCCCAAATAAGTTTCAACCTTATTTACACCAATATCTTCAAAAGTACTCAACTTATTATAAAATTTGGATTTAGTACTTTTGATAAACTATAAATGTTTCATTCAATTCAGATAAGTACTTATGAAGCTATAGGTGTAAATAAATGTATGTTTGAGTGGATGTAGAAGAGAAACAAATGAGCGCACAAGGTTGAAACTTATATGGGATCAACAATGGGCTAATAATGATCTACCATCCAAATTTCATTAAAATTGGATGTGTAGTTTTTAAGATATGATGGTTTGCAAAAATAGAGCGACAGACAGACACGGAACCCAAAGTATTCCCTGATGTCTGATACGGATTTCTGTCTTAGAATTTTTGAAATCGGAGACCTAAAAATTTTTCATTCTTCAGAACGATCATGTAGCTTCTGTTACCAATGGTAAGATCAGAAGCAAAAATGGTTAGCATGGATAAAGTGAAAACCTGTATCATTCTAGCAACAATTAAGGGCGACACCCTTAGTTTAACAGCAATACTACTACCTCCCACCATATGGCACATTCTCCAACCAGTCAAGAAACCCTCCATTGCAGCAAAACTATGTGTGAGAATAAGATTTCAAGCACACTAGGGTTTCTTTTCTTCTAGGGGAGAATTATATAGTGGCGACACAAGCATTATGGAGATCACCACCTACAATTTTATCTCAATAATCTTTGTTACCTCTCAAGTCATTTCTTCCTCCGGTATTACTATAATTAACACTTATTGAATCCTAGATGATGTTATTATAAATTTTGTGTTAGTGAGAGACACCAAGGGAAGTACCACACAGGTGTGACAAATAGGAACTGTTCCAACATCAGACATTACGTCATTAAGATGTTGGCTCGGTATTACGCCATGTCCTGCACTGTTCGTCGTGTTCGACTCATCAGGGGCCCGACGATACCCACCCAACTCTGGATCTATTCCTGATCATGAAGACAAGATATAGGGCTTATCAGAGACGAGCGTGCTCTCGCACCGCCATTCTTGCTTGGCTGGCAAAACACATCAACAACGTAATATCGTGATTATGCACACTGCAATAAGGTATACAATTTGTGTTAGTGAGAGACACCAAGTTGGGTGGGCATTGTCAGGCCCCTGATGAGTCGGACGAGAAGAGGCGATGCAGGACATGGTGTAATGCCGAGCCAACATCTTATTGATGTGGTGTCTGGTGTTAGAACAGTTCCTATGTGTCACGCTTGTGTGGCTAGTTTAAGCAGAATAATGTGAAAGTTGTATACTGACCAGTAGACGAGAAAGTGGAGATGTAGAGACCATGGTTAGTTCCTGGCTGCATAACCCATTGAGATAAGGAAGATGTGACATTCAGCGATATCCATCCCTCGCTACCTGATGTGATGTTAGTACCACCAATATACTGTAGCTCCGAATCACTAAATCAACAGGGAAAACAACATTGTATTACACATTGCTTCTGAGTTTACCAAGGTAGCGAACATTGTCTTCATTTTTGGGAGAGGAAACATTTTTCCCCCTTCAAAATCCAAATTTCCACCTGCATTTTAGGTTTTAAACCTTTCTGAATAAATTTAGTTTTTATGTCTCTCAGCCAGTCTGAATCTACAAATCCATGCCACATTCATAACTTGTACAATTTTCATCCGTTTTTTAATGACATTTTCAGGAATTATGAAGGTTAGGCCCTAGATGGTCCCTTATGAATGTGCAGGCGCAAGCTTAAAATCCTCCAAACATCGATTTCTCGTAACCTAATGGTATGATTTTGCTCAAATTAGGAGGATAGTTAAGGATCGAATGTATGATGATGCCGTATGAATTTTATCATGATCGGTTCGACTGAACCGCTTCAGTTGAAGCCACTCCACATGTGCAAACTTGAGAACCTTGCCACACACATAACTTTCTCAATTTCCAACCTATTTTGATGAGATTTTCAGGGATTGTGCAGATTATTCCCTCTATGATCCAGTATGGATGTCACTGTAATTGAAAGTAGCCACTGCACATGGCAAATGTAAAAATCCTCTAAACATCAATTTCTTAAGGTCTAACTAAGGTTTATTTTTATTTGAACGTGGTCCATGGACTATAATATTGTTTAACTAACAATGTTTTGAAAGCTGGTATTTCTACCACCATCTGATTGATCATTTGTTGGGAGCACATCCTATAGTTCAGGTTGGCTGCGCCCAGGTCCTATTTTCCTGGATTGAACTTTGAACCTGAAAGCTCAGGTCATCTCTAGGTGGTAGCAGTAATCACAACAAGATAATGAGGACATTCCCTTTCCCTTGATTTTCAAATGTTATTATCGGTATATTGAAATAAATACTAATGTGGCATTGAGCACAAACGTAACACTCCTCAATTTAGACTTATTAAATCTAACTTATACTTTAAAAAAAATAAATAAAAATATTTATTAAAAACTTCATTTAAGAAATTAATAATTACAAGATAAAAAGAACTTTTTATATACTAAGTTTTTAAATTTTCTGTTGAATCATATGTAATGTTGATAATATATTTAGCCATTTCAAAATGGCGGCCAGTTGAAATTACAAAATCGAAATTTTTAACGTGTAATTACGGCCAAAGTTAAGGTTTTAGGAGAAAAAATTCAAGAGTAAATTTGTCTTATTTTAGGGTAAAAAATAAAAGTTTAACGCTACATTTTTCCAAATTTTGATTTTTATTTGGTTGCTATAGCAATGCATATAGTCATTTTACTAGCAACCGAAAATATTAACTAAAATATTTTTTTAAACCAATTTTGAATTTTTGAGTTTTAAATAGGATAATTTTTTTTCTCTTAAAGCCTTATTTTAGCAGCTATCAAGCGTTGAAAATGTCAATTTTGTAATTTCAACAGGCCGCCATTTTGAAACAGCGAAAGATAGAAAGCTCTGGCTTGAGGCAAATGTTTTCTTTTTTCTAGGCCTTTCCAAATATGTATCACAGTATGGGGGTTCCAATTTGAAATTTTAAAGTTGAATCCAATATGGCGGCAACCAAAATGGTGGGAAAATGGTTACCCACCAAAAAAGGTAGTTGCATGATGAAGATAGCAACAAACCGCAGTTTGATATCTCAACTATTAACGGAGATAATTAGCCGTTGCCGAACTTTTGGATCACCCTGTATAATATGCTATTTGACTTTTTAATTTAACATTTCCAAAACACAATCTAGATAATCAGGATTTTACGCATTAATGGTTTGAAAAATACATTGGCGTATAACGTACGCCGCCCGTACCTCCCAACCAACTATAACCGTGCTACTACAGGTTAACAAGCACAAAGTAATAAAATTAAGTCAAAATATAATAAGGATTGAAGTAACTAAACAAAAAATAAATAAAAACAGGAACAAGTATGAATTAATCCATTTACTGGACTAAGAAGTTTGGAAAAGGAAAAAACTNCACTGCTTTAAAACTTAATACAATTTAACTGGAAAGTTCTAGAGGGGAAAACATTTTACACAACCTATCTTAACCTCTACTTTATAGTGCATCACAGTTCCACTACTTGGACTTTGAAACCCATGCGAAGGTCCATAAACACTTCGAAGTGGATTTCATCAAAGTTACTTGGACCAAGTATACTTGGATCGTGTAAACCCTACTTAAATCAATATATTTTCAACTATTTTAAATTATAAACATAATGTTTGTGTACACCTTCTTGTATTTTAATTATTATTATAGTGATGAGATGATAGATCTTTTAAGTGTCGAAAAAACGTTTTAAAAAATGTTGCATGATAAGTTTCGACCCTGAATAAGGCCATTTTCAGACTTTATTAATTATAAAGTCATTTTTCTTTCTCTCTGGGAGAGCGTCATAACTTGGTCGTAATTTAAAAATTAAAATAATAATAATAATAATAGGGTCAACTACCATCATCATGATAATAATCATAATATATTTTCTACTTCCCTAAGAGTATGGTACTATGTCAGAAAGCTATCAATTTGTCAATAGGAATTATTTTCACTACCTACTATTGTATTTTTACTTATTATTGTTATTTTTTTCTAATAGTTAGTAAGACAAGTCTTGGTTGTGAGTTTTTGTTGAAATTAAAATTGTTGTAAATCCATTTTATAAATTGTATAAAAATGTTATTGCTAAATAATAATACCGGGGAAGTTTGTACTAGACAAAGAAACAAACAAGAAAGCAAGCTAATAAAAACGTAGTAAAAAGTAAATACCCTTCATCATCATGAAGCTGATAGAAAGACAAGGTGAAAATCTGTTGTCCCAGAGTAGAATTCAACGTCTGGTATATTCTGAGTTCAGCATCCACTACGGTGGCTTCAAGTGAAACTTCAGACACGTCAAACCACAGCCACTTTCCTTTCCTATGCCTCAGTGTCGGCATGTGACGATCTGAAATATTAAAATAAATAACAATTACAAATATACACTACATTCAATAGAGTGTATACTCAGGCAACCTGAGCATTATGATTAATTAATTAAGTACAATTAATATTAGCACCCCATCCACATCCGTAAGGATAGCCGATTCCATCAAGAAAGAGTGTTAGTGTATGGGGTTCTAGAGGAAAAAAATGGCAGGATTATAATCTTGCAACATAATCCCGTCGCACCATCCTCTCCATTCATTCTTGTCAACTGATAAGCTTTGTGTGGTTGGGATAGAGATATTCCTTTCATTGTGTTTATAGCCCCGTTTACACGGTGATAGTTGGTGCGATAGTTGCGGTCATGACAGCAACTATCTCAACGACTATCAACGTGTAGACTACGTGATAGATTTTGTCGCGATAGAATTATTCGCCATCACACTATCTCGTCTGACGAGATAGTTGAGTGTTCTATCACAGCACTCAGAGTACTCACGCGGATTATATAAAAACTACAACGCTAGATACTAGACGCTGATTGGCTTAATACTTTTTTATCAAGTGATAACAGATTTTAGGCAACAAATATGAAAGCTTGCTTCACATTTGACATCAGATTTTGTTTTTTTCGACAATGTGATTATATTCCTTTTACTGTGTGTGTGTTATATTTTAAAATTATAATATATTTAATGCTTTATTTCCGTATCCCAGTAAAAAATGTATTATGTGGATGTAACATTGAGTGCAAGACAGCAAGTTTTGACGTATTTTTACTCTCACCGTGTAGACTGCACACCTTGACGATAGTTGTATGACCGTGTAAACGGACCTTTTGACATCAAACGAAGGGAATTTAGTCACACGACAAGCCTGCAGGAAACAGTGCAGGAAAGTGGTCATGTGGATGGTAATGAACATGATTATCAATCGTGACGTGCTTTCCTTCACGATCAAGAAAAAGGAAAGTCTGTCGTGAAAGAATGACAGTGGATGGGGCGCTAGTAAAGGTTGATATTGCAATTCCAACATTAGTTACAAAGACATAGACAACAGTAGGGTTTCTTTGGAGCAACACAGACTCTAGACAGTTTTCCTTCTATTAATCCAGGTTTACACGGTCAAAGTATATTTGGACCAAGTCAGCTTTGACTTTGCTTTGATGCTACTTGGATCGTGTAAATGTGGTATCAAAATCAACTTGGACGTCCAAGTTTTTTTGATGATAAATTACAAGAACGAACTATAAAAATATGACAAAAATGTGAGGTTGTGCCAGGTTTTGCTTTTAAGAAGGTTATACATCACCTCTGTTTTAAAACTTAATAAGTGCAATGTAACTGGAAAGTTCTAGAGGGGAAAACATTTTACACAACCTATCTTAACCTCTACTTTATAGTGCATCACAGTTCCACTACTTGGACTTTGAAACCCAGGCGAAGGTCCATAAACACTTCGAAGTGGATTTCATCAAAGTTACTTGGACCAAGTATACTTAGATCGTGTAAACCCTACTTAAATCAATATATTTTCAACTATTTTAAATTATAAACATAATGTTTGTGTACACCTTCTTGTATTTTAATTATTATTATAGTGATGAGATGATAGATCTTTTAAGTGTCGAAAAAACGTTTTAAAAAATGTTGCATGATAAGTTTCGACCCTGAATAAGGCCATTTTCAGACTTTATTAATTATAAAGTCATTTTTCTTTCTCTCTGGGAGAGCGTCATAACTTGGTCGTAATTTAAAAATTAAAATAATAATAATAATAATAATAGGGTCAACTACCATCATCATGATAATAATCATTATATATTTTCTACTTCCCTAAGAGTATGGTACTATGTCAGAAAGCTATCAATTTGTCAATAGGAATTATTTTCACTACCTACTATTGTATTTTTACTTATTATTGTTATTTTTTTCTAATAGTTAGTAAGACAAGTCTTGGTTGTGAGTTTTTGTTGAAATTAAAATTGTTGTAAATCCATTTTATAAATTGTATAAAAATGTTATAGCTAAATAATAATACCAAGGGAAAAACATAGATCTAGCTTGTAACTGGGTTTAATATTGCTTGCTTAGATACTGATTTGTATGAATATTTTATTGCATATTTTTAATTCAATAAAGAATTTATTCATTCATAAAAGGAATTTTAATGAGATTCATCAATATTCAATTTTCCATTAAACATGTCTCAGTAACTAACTAGATAACAATCTGGCTTGAATCTACCAAACAATCAACATCAATATAAATATAAATACACTGCCAATTAGTGTGGCACATAGCTTCCTCGCATCCTATCATGTACTTTATTGTGATATTAACATTAACGTTACATATATTACTTTATTGTTATATTGTTTATTGCGTAAGAATAATTAACAGTTTTTTAACGATCTTTAATACTTCATAGGGGTGTCACTGTAGGTTTTACTAAAAAATTATAATTGAACAAAATGTTCGTCTTATTGAATAGATCAGGTTTGATTTTTTCCCGACCAAAAATTTCAATTTTAAATTTGAAGTTCACGTTTACCTGAGCGTTGCGCGTGAACGGATAACATTGTCCAACAAACTCGTCCTGGGCATCGGTGACATTCACTCAAGTTATCGTCGTACATTTCATGATTTGTGGACACACGACAATGTTGAAAATGAAAATGAACATGAAAATGTTCCCTGATATCTGAAACGGATTTCTATCATGGAATTTTTAAAATTGGAGGCATAAAACTATTTTGTTCTCAAAAGTGAACACAATGCTTCCGTTACCTTCGGTTAGCTCGGAAGCAATAAATAATAAAAATCCAATATCATCATCAATATTAAATGTTAAAAAAATATAATTGAGATGATACATCCAGTAAGTCTATCCTAATGTTTAAATTCTGATACAATAATTTATTCAATTAACTAAATGCACCTGTTTGTGGTGGATTGCATAACAGGGAAACTACAGATAGAGCTGTATGACGTATGTGCTTGCACTCTTAAGACATGATGAATACAGGAGTCACGACTATAGCAAACCGGCACTTCTTTAGACTGGTTCTTCCCTTATAAAGAAAACAGAGGGAAGGTACAGTCTAAAGAAGATCTATGGAATGTTCTACTTTAGACTGTTACTCCTTTTTTAAAAACAGTAGAGTGACATTCCTTTGTCCCAAAGTACATTGGACTAAACATACCTTTGTCTTAATAGTTATTTAGTTACAGTCATTTATATTAGAAAAACACATAGGGGAGTAACAATCTAAAGAAGTACCAGCAAACCTACCTGGCAAAAGTAGAGCCCTAAGCAAGATTAGATCCTTAAAGGGGCCACTTGGACTGCTATAAATAGCACCACTAGTACAATCTAACTCCCTATACAATTGTTCTGATATGTTGTACAATAGAATATTAATTAACTAATAATCTAATCTAAGCTAATAATCAACTTACACAGTATATTATATAATATTTACTGAGGAAAAAATCCATAATAAACAAATTAAAAGAACAATTTAAAATAATGACATAACATTTCCATAAAGGGAACAACTATTCAAGTTTTTCCACAATACTTTTAACTTTAACATTTAAAAAATTGGAGAAGTTCCAAGATTCTCGGTTTCTTAAACAAACAAACAAGTTTTGCGTCACAAAACTACTTCAACTGACTCCAAACAAATAACACTGTAACAAACAACTACGGGAAATACTGGACAGAGAGGGAGAGAGAGAGAGCGGGAGATAGTACTAGCTTGCCTAGGTTTCTCTGGGTACTAGAATCAAAAGCATCAACTGGTATATCAGCTAGCCTGGCAGGCCTCCAGTTCTTAACTTCTTTAAAGGGACAAAGATTGGATTTACGATAATTTGTTTGCTCACAAGCAGTCAACATACATTAATGAATGTTAAATAAATGTTTTACACTTGAATAAATCTTAGTTTAGAAGTAGGTGAAATTATAAAATTTTATAATCCATCAATTCCTTAGGTTTGCCGCATTTTTATTTATTTATTTATTTAAATTAATACTCTAACCTCAAATGCAATAGTTCAAGAAACATGAAAATATCAATTGGTACTGGTAATATCAGTTATAAGCCATCTGCACTTTCAAACCAAAACTTTCTTATATACCCATTCAACCTTTTAGCTAAGACTTTGGGGGCCCCCCGCAAGAACTTTTTGGGGGCCCCACACCAAAATAAAATTGACAAGCAAAAAAAAAAAAAAAAGGATTTGCCTTCAGAACTGGGCCCCTTGCTGAAAGGATTGCTATATGGGGGCCCCCTTGACAATGTTATAGAAGTATAATATTCCAAGCGCTAGTAAGATTTTATTATCCTTTAAGGGGGGCCCCCTTAAACATTGATTTGGAGGCCCCCCTGGCACTAGGGGCCCGCCCGCAATGTGGGCCCATATTTACACCACTGCAACCTTTACTTGTTTGTATGTGTACACTTTTCTTTCTCTAAATTTAAACTAAGATATTATGGTAAAACTGAAGAATATGAGGCGGTTTACAGAAAAGATGGAGAGGCCTCACTCTGGACATATTTTTTTGACGGGGATATCAACTCTCCTATGAACAAATCATACATATATAATTTCTAAAATGTATAAATCGTACAAATATGCTGATTTACTATAGGTTTGTTCCAACAGAGCCGCGGACGGTTCTAGAACTGTCCGGAGCATGCGCACTATCTTAAGACCGTTCCTACACGCTTCTGGAACTTTTAGTCCCGTGTTCCAACAGAAAGTCGAACGGTTCTAGGACAGTCCTAGAACCGTGAAAACAGTTCCCGGACTGAAGCAGGAACTCGGCCAGAACTACTAATACTAATGTACGGAAGCCGTTTAGGTTACACTACTACTACTGTTCAGCTATAACCTTAACATTTGTTTTCGTTTCTTTTCTTGATATCTGTTATCTCTTTACTTGCGTGTTTAGTTTCTTTCTCCACCGTTCTTCTTTACGTATTTTTTTTTATCATGATAGTATATTGAAATAATAAAATATAATTTATATTTTATATATATTTATTCCTCATGATAATTAAAATTCCTCATAGCGACTTTGAGTTCTGTATAAAAATTACCTCATCCGATGATATATACATACAATCAAATAAAAGAAAAATTGTTCTTATAATTTTCTATTTTGTAGTTTTGAACCCTTTATTTGTATTTCTTAATGTGTGGTTGACCTTTTCTTATATAAGGGTCTATTTCTAATAAGCCAAGATAAAATTTACATTTTATCTTCATCTTCTGAATCGCTATATTTCGCCCTCCGATTGGTTAGGGCTTCTTCAGGCTCATAACAATCTTGATGTATTTTTTGTAAAATGAGTCAAAAAAACAACTACTGGCGTCTGGCGAGAGACTTGGAAACTTCTCCCAATATCAATAGTATCAATTTATGTATCTTATATTTTTTATTTCATTAAAATGGAAGTATGGTGATACCCTCCAAAACTGATTCCGAGATCCCTGTAAGGGATCTCGGAAGGAGGGGTCTTACGAACCCGGGGATATCATTAAAATCCGTTTCCGTTTCATATATATATAATTTATATATTATATGACAGTGCCCTGTGCGTACGTATGTATGTATGATGTAGGTTCGTAAGTAAATAAACCTCGATAACAACATCGACTGTGCTTAGTGTGTGATAGCGACTCATCATAGAAGAGGTGTAGTTCAATAACCAAACATCGTCTTCACACAAAATAATTGTATTTGTAACAATTTGACCGGTTTCGGCTGTTCTAATGCAGCCTTCTTCACATAATCTACAAATTCTATAACATCGCTATAAATAACTGCTCTCTCTAACATTGCTTTAAGACATATCGTACCTATCGAGGTGCGGTTTGCGGCATTTTTTAGAAATTTTGTCGGAAAAACTGATGGCGACGATTCCGATTGTATCAATACTTTCCACACCGATGATTAATGTTTAAAAAAATGACAATTTATACAAACAAATTTTTAATTGGCAACTGAAATTAAAAGACAGGATTGTTACGAGGCTGACGAATCCCAAATGTGAGAGCGAAATATAATCATTTAAACCAATTTATAACTCATAAAACGATTTGTCGATGTGCATTCTTATAAAACTTTGCTGAGTTTACAATAGAATAAGAATATGTTCATAAGTAATCCATTTCTGTGTGATGTGAAACATAAACAAATTAGAGAGAGAGATACGACATGAAGATGAAAACAAGAGATAGGGAGGTAACTTAAAGGTTGCAGTTCTGAAACAGTTCTAAAATCGTTCCAACAGGCTCCTCTTTTTGAACCAGTTCTGAACCAGTCCTCATAGACGCATGCGCATTAAAAAATCCTGAACTGGTTCTAGAACGGTTCTGGAATTGGCTGTTGGAACAAACCTAAAGGTACTGTACGTTATTAATCTCCTAAGGGCATAAATTAAACAAAGTTGTGCCGCCAAGCGATTCTCGACCATATCAGCTCCTTCAGTTCAGCCAATATTTTGTATTTTAGAGAGATTTTTGTCTACGTAATGATTATTAAGGCAAGTGGAAAATATTAGAAAATTCCCAGCAGAAAGCCCAACTTTCATGTTATGCACTACATATCTTTAATACTTACAACAATAAAATTTTGAACTTATTGGACTAAAGGTTTATAATTGGTAAAATAAAATTATTTCTAAGAGATTTCCCCGGATAATGCCATCTTAAATGTCTTAGATATGGCAGGTTTGTATTTCGAAGGGTAAATTCCTTAAATAGGAAAACAACTCTGAAATAAATTCTACAAAAAGAGTGCTACAAGTGCATTATTTATTCAGCACACTTTGTAAAAATGAATTGAAATACTTACTGTGGCTTTTAAAACTAACGATGGCATCGCTTTCTTCGATAGCTGTCAAATCTTTACCACTTAAATTGAGGTGGCTTTTGTCAGAACCAGATTGCGAGTCGAGCATAGATTTGTATACGTCCAGGAGAAATTTCGACCCGGAACTTTCCAGTTTGTTAGAAGCGACGAATCTCTTGGACTTGGGTCTGTCAGGCAAACCGAGAAGATTGAGAATCTCATGTTCGACTTCTCGTTTCTCCTGCTTGCTCAGGTAACGCTGGATTGTCGTCTGATCCACTCCGTTATCAACGTAAAGACCAGAAAAACAACTTGAAAACACCACCGAGCTAAACAACACAACTAAAAAAACAAGATTCCCCGACATTCTCACTAATATAAACAAAACACGCAAAACAAAAATAATCACCTGCGGACCACACACATCGAAATGTTTTGGGTTGAAACTGATAAACCGCGCTGTTTCCTCCTTCCTGGAATCCAAGGAATTTATGAGGAAGAGATTTAAAGCCTCTAACGATTAACCCCAATAATTCCATATTTATAATCGTAAACAAAAGAAAAAAAATTAAACGAAGCCCCACAAAATAAAAATTCAAAGATAAAGCAATTAAATGTAATTAGAAAGGATTAACAAAAATATTAAAAACACCTGCACTCAAGGATTTTATAAATTGCTAAAATTTGCATTCATTAAAACCAAGGGCATCTACATTTTTGTAGTTTAGCTTTTTAAAGTGTATAATACAGAGAACCCATCTTCCATCCAGACATTTTTAAGCTTAGTCAATATACAATATTATAATATTTTAATCAAAAATTTAAAATAGAAAAAAAAAAAACAGTTACTTTTAAGGCGTTTAATAGGTCTAATGATTGGATGTTCAGGCATTTTGGTGTAATTAACAAGTTTTTTGTCCAACCAGACTGCTACTATTCCTAGGTTCTGTTTTTAAAACTATTGCGAAAGGACATTTTCTGATATTAAACTTTAGTTAGGTGCCCCTCCCAGTCAAAAGCTTACTTCGTCCTTGTATAAATTTATCAATTCCTAGTTCTTGCTGTTCAGTCTTTTATATCTATATGTGAGTATGTGAGATATGTGGTATGTGGAGACTCATTTAACTTAAGGCATTAACACAACACTTTTCTTAATGTTCAAAATTTATTTTTATAAATAAATAAAAGACAATATGTTAGTAGGTAGTTTATAAATAATAAGTTGAGTAAGGTACGGAAAAACAACTTTTTTGTAATTTAAAATAAACTCTAGATTTATTAATTTATTTACAAATAAATAATAGTTTTACATAAGAGGTATACAAATAAAAACAAAATAATAATTTTCCATACATATTTATATACTTGTAAGTAAATATATTTGAATAATTTAAAATCAAATAAACAACAAACTTTTTGAAATTATACATTTTGCAAAATACTACACAACTGCTTTTAAAGTAAAATGAAATAAGACAATAAGGATTCTCATCACACAAAACGTAATTAACTTAAAACATTTGAAAAGTTTATGGGAAAATATTAAAATTATGTTAAAATAATTATTTAAAACAATATCACAGAAGCTAAAAATACTTAAAAATAATTAAAAACAATTTTAGTATTTAAAATGATAAGAGTACAATTTCTCATCAAATCACAGGCATTAATTTAAAAAAAAAAAAAATTATCTGAGCTAACAACTGCAACAAAGTTTTTAAAATTTAATATGTACATGATAAGAGGGAAATCTTTAATAATTTAACACTAAACAGACGGCTTTAATATGCAGGTACTGACACCCCTTAACTTATGAGTTGAGTTCTAGCTACTTCACAAATTATACCTCTGTACATTGTACCACCAAAGCGAGTAAGGTGTGGTCATTTGAGAGCTATAATAAACCAGAGCATCAAAGCTAGGGGAGGAGTACCCCTTAAGGGGTGCCCTCGTCCTGCTCTATCCTCAATTCATGGGCGCAAATAAGGGCATCAGGGCAAGGGATCGAATCCACACCCTTGAGTTATTCTAAGAGATAAAAGTTTATTTGACTAGTAAACCTAATATTATACAGTAGAACCTCGCTTACACGACCCTCAATAACATGACAACTTCAATTAAAGTGCAATTTTCAAAACCCCTTGAGATTTCCATAACAGATAATGTTAAATTAACCTCTATAACACGACTATTATTATCCGAACAACCTCAATAACACGGATTTTTTCAAATTCACAACATAACTCACCTCTATAACAAGTCGTTTTGATGAGAAAAACTCTATAACGCGACTCTATACAGGAATGAGGTACCTTGAACAAGTCTAGACTTGAAAACCCCACCCGTTAACTTCAATAACACAACTGATAGCCAAAATAACCTTGATAACACGACCCTCAACAAAAAGAGCACCTCAATAACAAGACTGTTTCCCTTATACCCTCGAGACACTTCTTATCGAGGTTCTACTGTAGTATGTGAAAATAACACAATATTACTTACTTAAAAAGAAATTGGATAAAAAAACTCTATAAATTGCATAAGTATCATTTTAACAAACACCCACCACATTCTAATTTTGTGTTTTAACAAAATTAAATTAAATTGATTCGAATGCATCCTACAATCAAGATTAATCAACAATTTCAATTTTAACAATTTGTTCCGAGTGATTTGAATCATTATCTTGAGAATACAACTCATTTAACTCGTCCATCTCAGGTTCATCTGTGTCAAAGTTCTCAAAGACAATTTCAACTTGGTATTCATCAGTTTCTTGAATTTCAACATCGTTATCGATAATAATATCACAAGGAATTTCAGACTCATCTAAAACTTCCGCTTTGATTTCTTTGCCGAATTCTCGATCATTTACGGTAACATCTTCCTCCATAAATTTGATATCAGCAAAATCCTCCGTTTTAATTTTTGATTTAATCCCTCTTATGATATTGGTTTTAACTGGATTTACATTGACTACATTATCGTTATTATGACCGACGTGAATGTTAAAGTATTTTACTGTGACAGCACCTGTATCTGGTTCTGTTACGGACGTTATCTTAGCAGGACAAAATTTGCCGAGTTTCAAAGATTCTTTGGTTCTACTAGATTTGTTTCGTCTACGAGGTAGTCCGCTTCTATTGCAGTACAAGTGTGATACGATTTTATTAGAATATTTCATAGTGCCTCTGGTTTGAATGAATTTAACTTTTTCTATTCTTTCTTCATTTGCTTTCCATTCCAAATAGTCTGAAACAAACAAAAAAAAAAAAAAAAAAAAAAAAAAAAAAAACAAGTTACCATTAAAATTAATTAAAACTTATCAGCTTTAATGTGAAAAAAAAAAGAAAAAAAAAAAGATTGTGATAAAACTTAGTTAACGTAATTAACAAAATAAATTACTTAAATTAACGAGATATGAGTGCATAATATGCAGCTATATATAAGTTGAAAATAATGGCATACTCTCTCTTTACTCACCTAAAGTTTTAAAATGCTATACAACATGCTATACAACCTTTACATTTTTTATCTTAACACCCTCATTTCGGCCATAGTTATTTTGAAATTGAAAGATACAAGTTGGGAATTATTAGTAAATTATAATAAAAGGACATCTGGATAAGAAAAATCACAGGATGCAAAACAAATGAAAATGGAACCTGGGCAGGACAAATTTTAAGATTGACAAAAGTCAGATAGTTTAATAAGATGGAGAAAGAGGCCAAAAAGTGGGTGGGGCAATGAAGTGAAGAACACATGTGGAGGAGTGACATGATCTTGTTTAACCAAGGAAATAGAAGAAGAGGTACACTACAATGTCTGGTTTCATGAAAACAAACTCTAATAATATGTACTGTTCCTGTTAAAAACAGTTTGTTATTTAACTTATGATATGAAATATAGTACTCTTGTGATCATAGGAATCGTTTGGGTTTGGGAGAGCACAGTAAGTAAATTAACCCAAGAAATTTCTTGTATAACTGTAGGAATACAGCTTAAAGGGGATTATGACCAAAATAAATACAGTTGAGTCTCTGCAGTCCAACACTCCGCCAATCTGGAATGTCCACATCCAGTTATCCGGCACTGAGGCTGGGGCCCCCCTCTCCTCCTGTCATGTTTAACATAAGATAAATAAAAGAGGGGGAAACTGGGAAACTCATGGGCACTTAGATAAACAAAAACAAACCATCAGTCACCAAAAACAAACCATCAGTCACCAAAAACAAACCATCAGTCACCAAAAACAAACCATCAGTCACCAAAAACAAACCATCAGTCACCAAAAACAAACCATCAATCACCAAAAACAAACCATCAGTCACCAAAAACAAACCATCAATCACCAAAAACAAACCATCAGTCACCAAAAACAAACCATCAATCACTGTTTGTTTGATGACCATTTAGAGTCATATCTAACGTACAAAACGCTAAATTTTTAAGTCCTGTTTCTGTTTTAATAATTATTTATCATCAAACATCCAGTAATCCGACAATACTCTGTAATCCAACATGGCATGGCCCAATATGTGTCAGATTAGAGAAAACTTAACTGTAATCACATCTATTATAGCACCAATATTGTCCAGGTTTTTCTCTTACTTAAGTAATTATGTACTAATAAACAGTGTGTCCCTAAATCAAAATTCTTTTAACTAAATATTGAAAGCTTAATTCGGGACTAGGTATCGTTAATGTAATGACAGAGGAAATTATTCTTCAGTGTAGCTTAGTTGCCCAGAGCACCATACTAGAAATATAGAGGCCCCTGGATCGAGTCCCGGTGCTGAAGTCTATTTTTCTCTGTCTGTCTCCCGTTGTTAATAATAATTATAATTTGATTTAAATTAAAATTTAAACTTAAACTACTACAAACTTAAAAAGGCAATATTAAAGTTACCTTGTGTGCATAAAAAGTGTTTTTCAATAAATGCTACATCCCCGATGGAGTGTTCCTTTAATATGTGTAACCTTACATTATCAGCAAGGCTTTTTCTAGTTCCACTGAACTCCAAACCACAGAAATCATCTGGAAATTAATTAAAACAAAATAAAAAATAACAATATTATTCTTGGAGAATTAAATTTAGTTCTATTGAGTACACAAATGCTTAAATTTATTACATTAAATTTAGTTAATTAATTAACATAACATAATCTCTCTTTAAGTAAATTGTTTATTTGAAGCCTTAAGCCACAACTTATTATGCTAATTGCTATACAGGGTTAGACAATAGTTTTGCTCAATTGTTATTTTCCTTGGCTGTAGTTTACTTTTTGTTGCTATTTAGACTAACCCACTGTGAAGAAAAACGCAACTTTTAAACTAATAAACTTCTCGTGAGTTAAAGCGATAAAACCCAATTTTATACTGAATAGTAATTTTAATATTAGAATATGTTTTATCATTAGGATGTACAAACATAATATTTAACACATTACAATTTATGTAATACATACAATTAACATTGTTTTTGTAATTTGTAAATATGTAAAGATGAACTGATAATCTTAACTAGTACTTTTGAAGGATAAAAAAAATTACGAATGTAACTCCTTGGCTAAACTACAGTCTTCACCAAACTAGAATTAGTGCGTTGACAGCGCGGGAAATTGAGTGACACACAGATTGGCCAACCTCTCCTGGGGAAAAAATAAAGCCACTACAGTCAGATTATCTAAAGTTTTGACTTTTGACACTCAGATTGGCCAACCTAAATGATGAAAAAAAAGATCCACTAGGCCTGTAGGAGGGGTGGGGCTGGTGACATTTTTGTTTGCCTAGTTGGGCCGACATTCTAGAATTCAAAGTCCTGACTTGTACTTTAGATAATCTGACTATAGGTCTGTTGTTAGGGGGCCTCTCCCCTCCTTAAGAGACATTTATCTTTGCCTTTGGCTCCTCACCCCATTTGCTAGTTTTTCCTGTGCTGCCAATGCACTAATTTTAGTTTGGCGAAGACTGTAAAGGAGACGATGGTGTCAAGAACCACACACAATATAGCTTGCTTCATATATTTGAGAGATTATATCCCTTTGTCAAATAGTACATTTGTAGGTTTTATACATTTGAGAGATTAAGTCTATGTGATTTTTACATAGAATTGATATCCCTTTACCAAAAAAATACGTTGGAGAGAGGCCCACTTCTCTACAAACAACACCGGCTTCTTCAGTTTTACTATTTATTCTCTAAAATCTAGAGGTTTGTTCCAACCACACTTCAAACTGGTTTGAAACTGTCCGACGCATGCGCAGCGGACCACACTTAAAATTTTTTTGCTAATGCGCATGCGTTGTGCAGTTTGAAGTGTGGTTGGAACAAACCTTAGGTAAGGTGGGAATATACATGCTGTGGCAAATAATTAACATGCCAGCAGCTGGCATGCAGCATATGCTGTGACCAATTGCCTGTTGATCGATCATTTAGAGCCACCAGGTCAAGGCTCGCTTTATCAGTTCCCCCACCCTTTGACTTCTGTCACAGGCAAAACAATAATCAAACCCCGAGCGATTTACTAGCATGCGTTTTTATTTATGCACATGCCCGTATCTCTCCTCTGTGAGAAACTCACATGCTATTGAGGGCGAGTTACTAGCATGTGAATTTCCGCCTTTAAAAGAGGAACCATCATCAGAAGATTCACCCACACTCCATTATATTTAGTACTTCTTTAGATTGTTACTCCTCTACTTTTTTAGAATATAAAGCACTACTAACTAAATAGTTATTAAGACAATGGGATGTTTAGTCCAACATACTTTAGGAGAAAGGAATATCAAACTTCTGTTTTTATAAGGGGAGTATCTGTCTATAGAAGAACATTCCGAACACCTTTAGATTGTTACTCCCCTTAGTTTTCTTTGTAAGGGAAGTAAAAATCTAAATAATTGCCTTAGATTAATTTACCCTCACCGAAGCTCAAAATTAGTTTGAATCATGAACCATATAAAAAGGGTGTTTACACATACATGGACACTGTATTACGGTGTCAGGCGGCCTGGGTATAAGTTGGTAATGAACTAGGCTGAGATGTTTCTTAAGATTGGCTTTTCTAGTCCAGTTTCCTCCACAGTAGTGACAGATAAACTTGCCCCGCTCAGATTGAGGTCCTCGTTTCAAAGGGCCCACTATTATCTTATGCACCTGCTTCATATGTCGAGCTACGTAGTACATACTCTTGAATGTTTTTCCACATATTTCACAATCCATTCTAAGAAACAGTATCACTAATATTTACAATTACATACAACTAAAATTAATAGAACTATGAGCTTAAAAAAACAAACATAAGTTTTAAATTAAGCGCCACTTGATAACTTGATAGCAGAAAGTTTTTTGAGTAAACCCAGATTCAATCTTACTCATAAATTAGGTAAAGCAGGAATAGTGAAGTTCTCTTTCGAAGCAAGAATGAAGCAATGGCAATGACATTAATATTAATAGATTGATTACATTCATGGTATGTAGTCAATATTTATGCTTTTCTATTGACATTAAGCTCATAATGTAAATAAGGGTAGCTTTAAACCAAGTGACTGAATTATTTTCAGTCACAGGAATATTTTAATATGGAACCTGTAGGGATTGGTAACCCTTTATCTAGAACTACATACATATATTAATTTATTATTAAAATACATTAAATTATAAAGTAAAAAAAAACAAACACAAATTAAGTTATTTCTATAATTTTAGTTTATTGTGAAAATAAAATACTAATAAAAATTGCTCATGCTAAAAACACCTTAAGTGAAATGTTTTCGCTTTCCCCAGGATTAAGTATTAGATGTATATCGTTTTTTATCCATTAAATAATACTACTCCACTTAAACAACATCAATTTTTAAGTTTTTGGTAGTTTTCATACTACGGAAAGATTAAATTTTTAAATAATTCAAATTACAATTATCAATAACTACGGGAGACATACAGAGAAAAATAGACCCCCGCACCTGGACTCAAACCACGGGACCTCCTATTAATCCGTTACAGGCGCTCTTGCCAACTGAGCTATACGGGAGAATGATTTTTCTCTGTCGTTACCGATACAAATTCCCCGAATCTAAGCTTTCACTCTTATTCTACAAATCTAGAGCATCTTATCTACGAATGGTAAGAGCACCTGTATGGATTAATAGGAGATCCCGTGGTTCGAGTCCCGGTGTGGGGGTCTATTTTTCTCTGTATGTCTCCCGTAGTTATTGATTATTGTAATTTGAATTATTTAAAAATTTAAACAACATCCTAAATCCTGTTAGAAAATGTACACGCATTGCAGAGAACAATAAATGTTTGCAGAAAATATCAAAAGATAGACATCAAATCAAAAACATGTAAACTTATCCAGGACACAAATATATATGTTAAATAATAATAAAAAGTCCAGTCTTAATAACTCTGCTCTTGTGAAAACAATAAAAAGTTGACTGCCAATTGGTGTGGCAGGCTAATTCGTATATACGTGCTTTAAAAATTTCACGTACTTTATTGTTTTTATACTTTTACAAGCCATTATTATCTAATTGTTTTAATTGCTTCCCCCGATTTTTTACTCAGGTATTTTTTTTTTATTATTATTTTTTTTTTTTACATGAATTAAAGTATCAAATTTAGCAAAAGTTAAAGAGCGCAGAGGGTTTAAATTAATCTGGGGTTATCTGCGGGTTACTTTTAATAAACTATAAAAGTTTCATATAAATCAGATAAGAACTTTTGAAGCTATAGGGGTAAATAAATGTATTGTGCCCATGTGGCAGAGAAACAAATGAGCGCAGATAGTTGAAACTTATATGGGACCAACAATGAACTAATTATAACCTACCATATGAATTTCATTAAAATTGGACATGCAGTTTTTGAGCTACGTTGGTTTGCGAAAATTGAGCAACAGACCGACATAGAACCAAAAATGTCTGACACGGATTTCTGTCATGGAATTTTTGAAATTGGAGACATAAAATATTTTTGTCTTGGCTATGGGACATAAACTCGAAAGAAGTTACACATTTAACAGGGAGTTAAAAGGATGTAGGAGGTGTGAAATCAAACCTTGCCGGTCTAGGTATGGTCTCCCCCTACTGCGCTCGATAGGGCCAACACACCCCTCCCCTTCAGGTCAACTAACTACCCCCCCTTCACTCTCACTTTGCTTCTCCCTACCGTTCCAGAAGTCGCTCGTGTGCTCCCCCCCCCCCCTGAACAACAATTTCTGTTCTACTGATCCGATTTGAACCGGACAAACGCCACAACCCATAGAATTTTATTCCAAATAAACTTACATACATGAAATTTATTTTTTACTTAATTATTTTTGTTATACTATAATTTTTTGCATGTACAGTAGTCGCCGCTTAATGTGATCACTTTGGGACCAAGGCCTAGTGATCACATTAACCAACTGATAATAATAAGCAAAGTCTCATTGGTTAAGCTTTTATTATGTTTTTATTAGATCAAAATATGGATAACACTGGAAAACTCCGATATTCACGCTAATAGCCATGGCCGCTGAAGCGGATAGGGGGAAAAAATAATACATAATAATAATAAGCAAAAGGTTATTATTACTTTTTATTACGTACACAAAATTTTTTTTTTATCGAAACTAATCGACTTTGAACTTGTATTTATGTAATGTTAATTTGGCTAAAGAGTTCACAGAAACAATTGAAAGACAATAACATTAAAAACAACTGATCTCTGTCTAAGTGAAATGTCGTAGAAATAAGGGAGAAATGGAAGTTTAGATGTTCTATATCTACTACTGTATTATAAAACTATGGTTGAAGAAGCTAAAAGATTTCTTCATAATAAACTGTAGAAGAAGAAAAGTACTTTCTTTCATCGTGCACAACATATGTTCGATTTAATTCCTAATTTTCAAACACAAGAATCTGCACGCTCAAATTTTTTTTGACATTTTCATGTCTTTACTTTGGTACATAAACTCGAAAAGCATTAACAAAAAGGGTAACACAAGCTTTACCAAAAAACGACACTAAAAAGTGTTAGCAAATAGAGTTAGATGAAAATGTCTCACTGTCTCGCAGACTTTGCATGCAAGAAGTTTTTTTAAATAATGTCTAGTATCTAGTAGTTGTAAGGTATGATTTTAGTTATAGTTATAACAAATTATGGTTTAATTATAAGCAAAAACAAAAA
>KZ651564.1:13750-24850 GCA_001010745.2 Gerris buenoi
AAAAAAAAAAAAAAAAAAAAAAAAAAAAAAAAAAAAAAAAAAAAAAAAAAAAAAAAAAAAAAAATGGTTTAGGTCAGTAACACCCTGTATACAATTATTATTTTACCTTGACTTTAACTACTTATGTTTCAATTAACACTTTTTTTTAATTTGACTTTGATTTACCTTTTATGTTGCAGGAAAATTGTAGAAACAACTTAACAACTTATAACCTTTATTTTCCCTATTTAAAATCGGGTCAAATTTTATGATGCATACGTCTGCGCATCGCAATAAAACTATAGGCAGGCGCCACTGCGACGCATACGTATGCGTCATGACATGTTTTATTATATTCTTGCAGTATTTTTATTAATTTATCTTTATGATAAATCTACTTCTTCAAGCCCAAGAATTCAGGTATAGAACAAACGCCTAATTTGGTCCACCGTTAAAAAAAATAATACCTTCGCAACTTTAACTATGTACTTAAAAAATTACATTTATTTTACTGTTGTAAAATCCGTTAGGAGCTAAAGGAAAAACCTAACATTAATATTTCTAATCCTTTTTCACTTATTGAAAAAAGGGCTAAGTATTAAATATAGCTACCTGATATTGAACCCGATAATTTTGGATGAGAGGATTACTTCTTGGAGGTCAATGCAAGGTAAATGATCAGATCAATATTGTACTTGGATTAACAACCAGGGATTATTATTATTATTTTCACAAACAAATAACATTATCCTTACCAAGCTAAAAAAAAATTTACCCTCTTACTCACAAATCCTTGCCTAATGGAAAATACCAGAGATAATTATTTTGGGAAAGTAGAGAAATAAAAATAAAAACAAGAATTACGGCAAAAAATATGTATATTATAAAACTAGTGGTACATTTGCATAATAATATTATTAAATATCCAAAAACTATTTAAAATATACCATAACTTGGATACAATAACCAAAAAGAAGAAAACTAAAATAAATTAAAACAACAATAAAAAAAAATTAAAGAATAAAACCAACTTGTCAATGGAAACAATCATCTAAAATTTACTATTACTAAAATATAAAGAAATAAATATATGTACAACAAAACGTATATACTGGGTCAAGTAACCCTGCTTTATCAGGAAAGGGCCATGTAGACAAAGTCGTTCACAGTTTGCTAAAAAATTAAAAAAAGGAACCAACTACAATATTATAAAGAAAGAAAAATATTTACAATAAAACTAAAATAACTACTTATAGCTAACTAACTATAGACAAATACTATATAAAATAGCAAAATAACGAAAATAAATGAAAACAATAATAAAAAATTAACTAAAGAAACTAACTTGTCAAATCCATGGTAACATTATAATCGCCTAAAATTTAAAATGACTGACCTAAATAGGTATATAGGAAATAAAAAAAAAAATAAAGAAAGGCAACTAAAAAATGACGTTTTAAAACTTAAAAATACTTGTAATGTTATATTATTATTATTATAACATTTTTTTTTTATAAATTGTCATGATAAGTCGTAAAGCACAATGCCGGAGGTATGCATAGACCTGGTTGTTGTGGGCATGCTAAGCATACTGAAAAACTTTCTTCCTTATACCTTTGCTCCAACAGACCAACACCTTTTCCTTTTTTTTGAATCCGTGGTGACAGCCAAACAATGTCGTTTGCTAGCTGTCGTAGACGTGGTCGGCGCAGGAAGATGAACAGGATTTTCTGTGGTTGTAGATGTTGGATTCTCAATTATCGACTCTGTAAATATCTGAAGCGAAAGTTTTTTCTGCGGAAACTTGGTTTTGAATAGTATATATGAATTGTTAACCATAAGGTGAATAAAATGAATAGACAGTTTCAAGTACCACCGCAAGGTTTTTCTTTCGAATGTGTAATATGCGAGTAACTGGTCTGCTCGGTCAATATCACCCATAAATCTATTGTAATTGTGGACTGCACAAGGCTTTATGGCATCAAAACCTCTCCTTGTTTTGAATTCCACCATTGTAGCATCGAATTCGGAAGATTTCATTAGAAGATCACGTTTGTCTTTCCACTTGGAAACCATGATGCCGTCCACTGTGAATTCGGCTGCTATCACTCCTCGTTTCAGCTTTTTGTACATTATTGCAACTGGATTCCCTTTTCTGTTGGCGCTCAACGTTCAGTTAGAATATTTTCTTGTTTCTAATAACGCCTTCGAAAGGCTGACACTGTTATAATAATTGTCCAGGTAGACAGAGTGCCCGTTGTCTTTGTAGTCGGCTAGCAAACTGTGAACGACTTTGTCTACATGGCCCTTTCCTGATAAAGCAGGGTTACTTGACCCAGTATATACAATAATCTTTAGCACTAGACCAGAAGGCTCGGTCAACATATATAATTTAATGCCATACTTAGGGCTTTTTTTTGTATATACTGGCGGAAGAACAGACGCCCTCTCCATAACATAATCGACTCGTCGATACAAAGCTCTTTGTTGAGATAGTATAAGGCCGCCATCTTCTCATGGAAATGATTTATCAGTGGATGTACCTTATAGATCGCATCTTCTCTCTTCTCGCCGGGTCCTGGATTCCTGCCGATATGGAATGCTCTCATAATCGCTTGAAACCTATTTATTTTCATAAATGCTGAGAAAAACAGAAAATCATCTAATTTACTTTTTATTCGCCAGTAATTATCCAGTTTTCCGCGCAACTGAACATTTCCCATGTGCAGGAGCATCTCCAAAAACACTTCTAACTCCTTTCTTGTCACATCTTTCCTATTGATTATCCGCGCCTTCTTCTTCTTTTCCCTCACGGCCGCCTCATCCATCCTACCACCATAAACATTAGGTTCGGTGTGTACCAACTCAAAGAAATCATCGTCGAACAACTTCCAGAAAAAAATCAATTGGCTCATTATCAGTATCTGCAAGAAGATCAGCATTACCAGTAAAATCTAGGTGAGGAAGATCAGGCTTATCGTTTTACCAAATATAGTCATTTTGGTCTCCTGCAACGACGACTGTTAAGGTTAACTTTTAAAACATTTCCTCTAGGAGCCGGAATCAATTACTATAACTAGGACTTTGGCAAATTATTTGGTCGATTTAATAACTTCAATCGTAAACAACCAGATTTTTAATTTGTTTTCTTCTCTTAGTAAATTTAACTATTTCTTTGATAATAACTTAAGCTCAGCAAATGAATAATCTCATCTTTAACGAAAAGCCTATGCTTAGTTTAATATAACTTGGTGTTTTTAATATTCTAATGTAGTCTGAAATGAGTAAAAGGAAATTGTATTAGTGTAATAGGTTCTAGAGTAATTCCTTCAGATTATTTTATTTTAGGAGCTCCCAGGCTCATTCATTTTGCATTTAACTATTTTTATTTTATGACTTTTCTTGAACTTGACAAACACAACAAACACTTTAAAACTAATCAATAATACATGGGTTAAAGGTTCAATCATTTGATTAATCTTATGCTAGTTGCGAACCAATTGTGTTATATCCTGTGCACTCGTTTCATTTATTTTCTCTCTTATCTTAAATTTATTTTGTTTATTTTTCTCGTTTATTTATTTTTTTAGATAAATGTATTTATTTGATAGGAAATACACTTTTATAATCTAGTGCAGACCTGTATGATGTAGTTTTGCTTGTAAATAACGGGGGAAAAGGTTTTAGAGTATATTACTTCATTTGTCATTGATTTAATTTGGAACATTTTGCCCTGTATAATATTTTTCTCTAAGAAGACATACTTCCTCAAGATCATTTCTGTAGACGTACGTCGTACGTTGTTTAAAGGCCCCCATACACGATCTAACATTTTGTGCAAAAGTTTGCGCAAAATGTTTGCGCAAACCTGATGTCGGGGAAATTTAGTTAAAAAATCATGTTTGCGCAAACAGCAAGCAGCCCCATGGTCAAAATGTTTGCACAAACATGATGTTTGCGCAAAATGTTTGACCGTGTATGGGGGCCTTAAGTCTGCGTTATTTTCTTTTGTTTATTATTAATTGGGGATTTATTATTTTATTTATTCAATTCTGTCCTCTACTTGGTTATGTATGAATTTCGGTTACATACGTATTTATATGAATAAAACCAAATAGAGACCTAGTGTAGCCAAGTGGTTAGTGAACTCGCTACTCCGCCAACTCAAACTTAGGTGAAAAGACTGAAAAATTTACATAGTTAAAAATCCCAGGGAGGTATCATGTATCACACTTATGATCACATCTAGTGCATGAGTGAAGATTAAGTACCTATTGAGCTATTAACACGAAGCGAATTCCTAAAACTGCGATACATTTACAGTAATAAATTAAATTCTGTCGCAGTCTGCAATCCGGTTTACATACTCGAAGTAGTGGTTGGAAGATTTTTGCAGAAAACTAAATTTCATTTTTATTTTATCGTAAAGTCGTTGGGAATCACATTCTTCAAAGACCAGACCTTCATGATTACTCCAACCACGAAAGCCTAAACTTTAAAGGAGTACTAGTTTATAATTAACTGATTACGCTCACGCTGTACTCTTATTATCTATTATATTTATCTACTTACCATGGAGTACATCTGTGATCACTGAATGTTGTACTTGGTCAGGGCTGGACATTGAGTCCTGCAAACTACACGGCCGCAGAAGCGCGGAGCCTTCACTGAAGGGGCGCCAAAAAGGGAAAGTGGATGAAGAATAGAAAATGTAAAAATGTTTCGAGTTTCGATGCAAGACATGAATAATGTTTATTTTTGCGATATTAGTGATAAACACCCCCATCTTCAGCAAAATAGACTTGACTAATCTGACAACAACCACAAAACTTTTTACAAAAGTAACAACAAAGCTTGCAGACAAAATAGGGAGTCCGTGCTAAATTTAAAAAGTAAACTTAAGTCTGCCCAAAAAACAGGAAAAAGTAATTCTCTAATGAGCCTATTGGGGTAAAGTCAAATATCTTAATGTTATGCTTCACAAAACGACCACATCACTTAAAGAAAGATTCCTGCTAATGGAAAACCACAAACCACAGCAAACTCTTTGAATCCATTTATCAAACAGACAATCTGCGAAAACGGTATAAAGAGGATAATAAAACTTACGTAAACCTTAAAACTCTGTTGACGGATAAAAAGAAAGGTGATTAATAAAAATGACCTCTTTAACCTAATATGTGTTATGTTGAATTCACGTTCCTCTCCGGCCAAAGCCTTGTGTTTTATCACAAAACATGGTTATGGGGACTTACAAACTTGTTTGCAAGCATAAGAATACATCTCACTCTTCCAGTGTCAGTGTTCAGTAGTGAAGGTAGTTTTTCCAAATTAAAATTCATAGACATATTTAAGATCAACCGTATTTTAAGAACGATCGAACGAACTAGCTTTGATGGACTCTCAATGACATGGATGTGGATGCATCTTACAAGGGATTTGGAGGTATAAAGCCGGAAATTCTCTTTATAACATGACTGATAACATACTGATAGTTCTATCAGTATTATTATATATATAAAGTGGCTAATCAGCTGATCGGGTTATCAAAATTATTGGGCACTTCCGGACCACCTAGAGACATGCGGTTTGTTGCGTTTGGTCTAGAATCGGCTCAAACCGACTAGAAAAATCTGAAAAGTGGAAAAAAATTATTTTTACCCCCCTTAAAAAAATAAAAATGGCGGACGCAAATTTAGGGTTTTCTTTAAAGGGCTATTTCTCCTAAACGGTAAGTCCTATCGAAAAGCGGANACAGCCACTGATTGCAAGCATGAACCCCGCGCGAAGCGCGGGGCGAATGCTTGTATGCTATAAAGTAGCGTAACTCATTTTCAAACTAAAAACTAGTTAAGTAGTCAATTTCCTACACCATTATTACTATTGTTTGGGGGGGAGGAACGGAAATATTGTTGGCTTACACTTGAAATGTCTGAGAATCGGCCCTGTACTTGGTAATGAGGCTTAGTAAAGATGTTGCTGGTAGGTCTAACATCTAGTGGGCTGACTACTGATAGCGTAGCGTAGGATGGCGTATATAGGGTGAGGGAGTCAGGTGTAGATGATCAGAAGGGACCTGTTGCTCGTTGAAGCCTTTAAGCCGGCCCAACTACCCACCTGGCTTGCATCTTTAAACCCAACAGCAATGCGGACACCACACAGCATTAAATAATAACTAAATACACCCTTGCTTGGACACTGGGCTCGCCTCACCACGTCTTTCAACCCTCCCATCTTCACAACCCGGAGCGCTTCGGTATTTTGACCCCCCCCTGATATCCTTCCCCTGCAGTAGCTTCTCTCTATTCACGGGCGCTCTTTAAAACTACCCTTAATTACATTTTGTTGCACAATAGCATAGAGGCCAAATATAAATAAAGGCAAACGAACTTGCGATCTGATTACGTTTTACGAGTTGAATTTAATTTTAAGTATTAAAGAACAATGTTAACACTCGAGCTGTTTGTTAAATAATATATTTATTTAGCCAAATTGTCCGTTTAAATTTATGATTCAGGCTACAACTACAAAAAAAGAAACTAATTATAAAACAATTATTGGTAAGAGTTGGTTTTGAGCTCTAATTTGTGTCATCAACCCCACTCTTTATACTGTTTCTGTTTTTTACTTACATTTCAACGACGAACTTGCAAACAATAAGCAAGGCGTTGGATAATAAATCAACTCTTTACAGTCTATCCGAGTCTTTCTTCATATTGTTGTTAAGGTATTTTTAAAACCAACAGACTAAAAGCATACAATTTTTGACTTAAATAAGATTATTTATGCACCCAGCAAATCAGTACATTACCTCTTTGCTCCGTGTGTTTGATTATAATAAAAAGAGATTAGACCTGTTTATTTTTTGACAAATTCATATTATTTGATGTATTCCGTCTGGAAAAATTCTAAACGTTAATTTTATAGTTGGATAAAAAGTTTTTGTCAAATTCGAAATGTATATTTAATCAACAATACAATTATTGTGTGAATAATTCCTCATTATGATAATTTATTTTCATTAATTTTACGTAGAAACTTTTAATTGATGGCTTGGTCAAAGTTAAAAAAGTAAAAAATAGAATTATACGTAGAAAAGTTAATTTGTTGTTAATTTTGTTAGTTAATTAATTAATTTTATTATTAATAAATTAATTAATTTTATTTAATTATTTAATTAATTTGATTGCCATACAATATTGTTAATGATATTATGATGATAAATCTTTATTTCCATTAACATTTTTAGTTGAGTAGTTTATTTTAAACACAATATGATTCATTTATAAACTGTATTAGTTAAGAAGGTAACAATCAGGTAAACAATAAAGATAAAAAATGTCCCAAAATAATATAATAGTTATTTATGCACCTAGGAAGTAAAGTAAGCCATTTTTCCTGAGCGAAAAAGTTGGTTCTTGAGGCGATGCTAAAGGAACCAGAGTCCCTAAATCCCGAGGCGAAGCCGAGGGAATTAGAGTTTTTGATTCCCAAGGCGCAGACGAGGGAATAACGCTAATTAGCTCCTGAGGCGCAGACGAGGAAGATATTTATCCCGAGGGGGATAATGGCACTAACTCACGAGGTGCATTCAATATTTTATCTCCATATGGGAGAAAATACTCATTTTAGACCATTTCAAAGTTTTTATTTTTTTTTAATAAATTCAAATAATCATTAGCACTTTTAATAGCATAGATATAAGAGATTCAATATTAAAAACAAATAAGAATTGGAATTAAACTCAAATAGAAGGTAATTAAGATGCAGGTTATAAACAATGATAAAGAAGGTTGAAAAAGCAATGTCGCCAACCTGATTTCAACAACTTCATTACATTAGCCATTCATTCTCTACTATTTATAAAATAATTAAGTTGGCAGTACTTACTTTTTCGCCCTAGTTTACTTTTTCGCCCTACTTTTACTTTTTCTCCCTACTTTTTGAGTTCAGGGAAGAAAAGACCTGCTTTAGTCCCTCCAAACTAATCCAAAATCATAACTATTTCCCCCAACAGGAGATAAATAAATATTATGTGTATCAATGCTTGCCTTCAAATTGATTTGGCCAGACCTGTCCGTCATCCACCTTGACCTGGTAATGTGGATATCCTGTTCTGCTGATCATTCTGCTAAATTTCCATTTCTCAAATAGTTGGTTGTTTTGACTGAGAACTTTGTGGTACCACTTCATAATTATGACTAGAGAGGTTAAAAACAGAAACACAACAATATTGTCACCACAATTTCTTTATAATTAAAAAGACGCGTTTTGACTTACAATGTAATTTTCAGTATGCGTGTTAACTTAGTAAAAGTGAAACTAAGCTAACAATTTAAAAAAAAAAAAAAAAAAAAAAAATGTTAAACTAAGGAGCACTAAAAGAATCTTCAAAAATCTAAATCAAGGAGAATTAGATGGGTATTTACTATAATAAACCCCTTCACACTGATAGAATCTTCATAAATCAAAATAAAGGACAATCTGATCTGGGTAGGGGGTTTCTATTAAAATGTAAACAAACTCTGTTTTTTGCTTCTCACTGGCAAAATAAACTTCAATCATTGATTAGAGTTTATATATATTTTTGAGCTTGCTAGAATCTGATTTAGTAAAATTATATAAAAAAAAAAAATGGCTGTGGCCATACAACTGTTATTGATTTTATGATGATAAATCTTTATTTCCATTAAATTTTTTTACATTGGGTGGGATTTTACCGGAAACCTAAGCTGTTTAATCTATCTATATAAAATTAAAGTTTTGTCTGTACATTGGTCAGAATTGAATTTTTTTTGGATACTTTTTCGTTTAATACATCCCGAAAACCGAATCCGGCCTTAACTTTTTTCGTATATGTATGTATGTATGTATGTATGTGTGTATGTGTGTCTGTCGCCTCAGTCAGACTTTATAAGCGCAAAACTGGCTAAATGAAATCGATTAATTTTTTTTTCAGAAGTGAGCGCAAACATGTTGTGCAATTTGTAGGCTTGGTTTCATCGAAAAATATTGAGTAGAACCAAAGTTATTAATAATTTTATAGAAAAAAGTAGGATGACTCAGCGTAAACAAACCCTACTGACAAAATGTTTGAGTACTTCTAGACCACCTAAAGACTCACGGTTTTTTTACGTTTGGTCGAAAAAGTGGCCCAAACCTACTGGAAAGATTCGAAAAGTTAACAAAATACATTATTACCCCCCCCCCCCCTTAAAAAATTAAAGATGGCGGACNGTTATATTAATAATATTAATATTGTTATTATTAAATAATTTGCTTATTATATGCTTATACCAGGTGTTATTTATATTATTAAATATAGTATTGTTAAGTGAGGTAAATTATGTTATGGGGATTTAGCTGTAAAAAGGTTTATGGTTGCAAAAGGATTATTGATCTGGAATATTCCTGCTTTAAATACGAATTTAATTCCCTTTTAAATGATTTAAAAGACTCAATTTGCTTGAGGTGGAGAAGTAACCCATTATAGAATCTGGGTCCCAAATAGCAAGCGGAATTTTGTTTGTTAGCAGTTTTACAGAAGGGAGTGTCAACTGTAATATCCTCTTTAGCGCGGGTATAGCCGTGCTCTCTAAATGTCTTCTCCGTGTTGTGGAAATTTTACAAAACACATTTTTTAAATAGTCTAGTTACAGAGAGAACTTGAAAATCCCTGTAACAATGCTCAGATGAAAACCTAATAGATTTGAACAAACATATTTTAATAATCCTTTCCTTGGAGTACGGCCATCCTTTCCAGATACGAGACTGAGGCGCTTCCATAAACAAGTAATCCATAACTAATTATGGATTCTACAAGCGCATAGTACACATTGCGTAACATCTCCTTGTTTAAAAATTTTTTTAATAACAAAAATTGTTTTTCTAATGCTTTTAGAAATTGAATTGATATGTTGGTCCCATACTAAGTGCTAGTCTATCATTACTCCTAAATATCTAGTTTTAGTAACTATATCGCTCATAGTTCTGACAATTTAGTTTCTATTAGATTTAGGGTCTGCCTAGTTTTAAGCCGATATTCGCCCCAAAACGAGAGCAATACTTAAAATTTACAGTTTGTGAAAAAATTTAAAAAATTTTAAAGTGCCATATCTCGGAAACTATTAGACGTACAGAGTTGGACATAAAATTTTGTAAATGTATTGTACTATAAATAGTAAGAACAAATAACATCGTGAACGACGCAATAAACAACGTAATAAATTTAAATTGTCATTATCTGCTATGCGATGAAATATATTATAGTTATATTTATACCATTACCTTTTTATGAATACCTATTAAATTTGTTAAAATTTTAAAAAATAATAAAATTTATCATGNCTGACAAAATGTTTGAGTACTTCTAGACCACCTAAAGACTCACGGTTTTTTTACGTTTGGTCGAAAAAGTGGCCCAAACCTACTGGAAAGATTCGAAAAGTTAACAAAATACATTATTACCCCCCCCCCCCCCTTAAAAATTAAAGATGGCAGACGTACTTTAAAGTTTTTTTGGAGGCTTATTGTGGCCAAACGGTAAGTCGTATCGCCAAACTGACTGCGCCTACAGTAACTGATTTTAAAAGATCTAAAACTTTGGACCTATGACTTTTTGTCGTACCGTTATCGGTTCTACCTTAAACAAAGCTAATTTTTTCTTTTTTTTTAAGAAAATATTGACTTTGAGCTCTTATGGCGTCCGCAATTGTTGACCGATTCAATTTCTGATTGGGGACAACCTCACACTAACGCTCTTAAAATTGATTATATATTATTTTATTAATTTTTCCTAGAACTAGAGTTATTAAATTTTACTGGTGCAACTGCTTTATTGAGAGAAGAGACTGGTAATTAAATTAATGCACCATCATGTTTGTAATGATCATGACCATCATGATTGTTCAATGACTTCACAGTCTAATTGGTTTTTATGCCTTTTTTTATTTATTATTTATTACACCTTTTTTAGTATTTGTATCAATGACTATACATATTAATTAGTTTTTGGTGGCTATTTTTTAATTACATGACAATAGGAAACAGCCACTAATACCTAGCATGAGCCCCGAAGGCTAGTATAATATATATATATATATACACACACACACACATATA
>KZ651564.1:62673-74791 GCA_001010745.2 Gerris buenoi
TGAATGTCCACTATAATGGACATTTCATATCTCAGTAACGGGTGGTCCAAAAATTTTGAAAAAATTACTGAGTCATCTAGGGGTCAATAGGAATTGACCCTCTAAAAGAAAAGTTTTTACCATGAATAGAAAAAAATCGGGTGCGAAAGGGTTAGGTAATTAAAATAATGGAATATAATAATAGGCTGAACAAGTAAAACATTGCTTTTCACTAAACGCAATGTTTAATAGTAAGTAGAAAGTTGGTTCCTTTAGTTGTTTGTTCACTTTACTAGTTGCTGGGTCTTAAGGAAACTAATGATAACGCACTCTTTAGCGATATTTCGACCCCTCCTTGGGTCATTCTCAAGCTGACTGACTAGAACATCACACTACATTTGGAATGTTAAAAACTTGGAAATATAATTATATAAATTAATGAATCGTCTGATTCTCGTCAAAAATCCTGCATATGGATCTGTTAAAATCTAAGAAGGTAGTCAACACTAATCCTATTACTTCATCATACTAATTACATAATTAATTAATTGATTAAATGAAATAAAAAAATTGTTAAAACTAAGTACAATTCACCAATTCCTGTAAATGGTGTATATGAATTCCTGTAATATGGTGGTGCAGGAATTGGTGTATTGTACTTAGTTTTAACAATTTTTTTATTTCATTTAATCAATTAATTAATTATGTAATTAGTATGATGAAGTAATAGGATTAGTGTTGACTACCTTCTTAGATTTTAACAGATCCATATGCAGGATTTTTGACGAGAATCAGACGATTCATTAATTTATATAATTATATTTCCAAGTTTTTAACATTCCAAATGTAGTGTGATGTTCTAGTCAGTCAGCTTGAGAATGACCCAAGGAGGGGTCGAAATATCGCTAAAGAGTGCGTTATCATTAGTTTCCTTAAGACCCAGCAACTAGTAAAGTGAACAAACAACTAAAGGAACCAACTTTCTACTTACTATTAAACATTGCGTTTAGTGAAAAGCAATGTTTTACTTGTTCAGCCTATTATTATATTCCATTATTTTAATTACCTAACCCTTTCGCACCCGATTTTTTTCTATTCATGGTANTATCATCAAAATTTATCATCATAAAAATTACATCTCCTTGGTGGGGAATCCAACCCGGCTTCCCTCGCTCCGCGTTTAATCCTATTTTCTCAGGAACTAGATTTTTTCTAGGTAAACAGTTTAATATTTATAGTTAGATTCGTATAGAAATGTAACTGCGTTTTATATTTTTTTAATCAAAATCGCTTGAACCGTTTTCGATAAATACTTTTTTCATGTTTTTTTTGTTTTTTTTTTGAGTTTTTGGGGAATAGCTTCACCAAATTAGGGGCTAAAATTAATTTCTCAATATCGCCTTGGAGTATATTTTTTCAAAACATGTATAGCAAATTCGGTGGAAATTGGCCCAATAGTCTATGGCTTCAGGACTGCACAAACTGATGTAAGTAGATTAAATAAAATTAATCTACTAAGTCAAATAACTTAATAACAAAATAAAATAAAATAATTAAAAGCTTGTTTAAAAAAGAACAATTTTCGTACCATCACAATACTTTCTTTTCATAGGAGAAAGTAAAATGATAAAATAAATAAAATAATAAGTAAAAGTAAAAGTAAATAATAATAATAATAATAATAAGTATGGTACTCGGGTGTAAGGGGTACAACATTTTACCCTTCAAAATGTATGTCGTTGGAAAGCTCTTTAAGAGTGCAGTAATTGTTGTACAGTAAGGTGTTTATAAAAATGTAGACGTTCGCTATAATGTCTACTGGAGAAACTTCTTATGGTCTCTAGTCGGAAAGAGACCATACAAAGTTATTTTAGGTTTGAATAGCATTTTTGGTAATTTAATTAATATTACAATGCATTTGTTACTTTCAATAAGCTCGGACAAACACTTAGAATATAAATTAAACTGCTCAAAAGAGAAAATGTTGGAAGGTTCATAGAACAAATCCTATAATTAGCGAGAAGAATGCACTATAAATCTGTAGCAGAAACTAAAATAATCTGCCAAGCATTAGCTACTGCGGTTTTTAACAATTAACAGATTAAGCTGTCTCGAAGTTGTATTCATCAAAATGATATACACTTTGAAATATGTTTCTGAAAATACAACTACACTTATAGGAGAAGTTAAACAACTAATAAAAGAATATTATACGATTTTAAAATAAGGAATGGTCAATGCACCTATTTAATTAAATGCAGTATCTAGTTAATGGAATTACAATCTAATTATAACAAATTAAATGAAGTCATTAACTTTGATATTACTGACTGAAACAGGGACAACTAAAAGTTTGATTAATGTTTCAGACAACCAGACTGGAATCGGTAGATGAAGTAAGCGAGCTCAAGGATCAGGTTAATTAGACAGACTTTGACCTNGTTATCATTAGTTTCCTTAAGACCCAGCAACTAGTAAAGTGAACAAACAACTAAAGGAACCAACTTTCTACTTACTATTAAACATTGCGTTTAGTGAAAAGCAATGTTTTACTTGTTCAGCCTATTATTATATTCCATTATTTTAATTACCTAACCCTTTCGCACCCGATTTTTTTCTATTCATGGTAAAAACTTTTCTTTTAGAGGGTCAATTCCTATTGACCCCTAGATGACTCAGTAATTTTTTCAAAATTTTTGGACCACCCGTTACTGAGATATGAAATGTCCTTTATAGTGGACATTCAGACTCAACTGTAAGATCCCAGATGTACAAGTAAAATTTGTAAGTCCACTACAGTGGACAGTTCTAATACTGTGTTCACTATGATCAGTTGCATATCGCATTAGCTTAAATGACTGATAAACCAGATTACAGTGATTATGATGAGTAAAATCACTAAATTGGAGCTCACCCTAAGGCTTAAAAGTTCAATAAATAAATAAATAAAGTATTTATAAAAATCAAATTTTTAACGATTATAATATATGACTAATTTGCAGTAGAACAAGTAAAATTAGAAATAATTACATTTTGTACTTTAATTGTAGAAATTATGAAAACAATCTCTACCTCTCTCAAGAATAGTAAAAAGTAAAGAATTTTTTTTTTAAAAAATCCTGTTTTTAATGATAATAATGAAAGAAATATTTGCAATAAAACAATCTAATTCATCAAACTCACTTTCAAGTTAAAAATCATTACTTTATCTTGAACATATTACAAAACCAAATGTTACCGTAAAGTTCAAATGTCCAGTATACTGGACATCAAATTTTGACGATATATGTGCTGAATTTGATCATTTTTTTGTGATTGAAAATAATTATTTGACAAGTTCTAACTTTTATTTTTCAAAAACAATCATTGCCTAAAAGAAATATTAAAAATGTAAAACAAAAAACTGAATATATAATATAAAACATATATATACATCCCTCTGGACGCCATGTTGTTGGGATGAAAATCACCTGTCGAAATGATGTTTATCTAATAGTTACAATTATTTTTGTTTACACTGATGAGTTAAAATCACTAAAGAAGGTATCAGGTTGGAATGAAAAAAAATAAAGACAAATAACTTAATGTAGATTAAAACTTGTGCTGAAAATGATGTCCAGTACACCTGACACATAACTTAAGACAAATAACTTAATGTAGATTAAAACTTGTGCTGAAAATGATGTCCAGTACACTGGACACCTGGAACGAAAGGGCTAAATAGTAATCAAACTTTTTCCTATGTATATTAAAAGAAGATTTACTTTAAAATTGACTAGTTGTGTCTATAAGGTTCTTATTTTTTTAATACATTCAAATTAAAAAAAAATTATGTCCGCAACTTCAAATAATTCTTTTAATATGCAGGTACATTATACCATTAATATTAGTTTAATATAATTGAAATTATTATTATTTAAAAGTACTGTATTCAATTACCTACGGATTTTTTTAATTTATAAATATTTGAAGGAAGAATTTCAGATTTTGTTATTCATATTATAAAATGTGTGGTTTTAGTTCGTTGAGTTGCCGCTAGATGCCAGGACCTGTGTAGTAGGGAGCTAGAGACATCTAGCGGTAGAAGCTTGAACTGAAAATCACCACCCTATAGACTTTTATCTCTCGACTATTTTTATTTATTTATTTTTTATTATTCATGTTTATATTAATGTCCTTATTAAATAATTGGTAAATCATTATGAAAATCATTGGTGTTTATTGATGTAAATTTTCTTTCTGTCTATCTTGATCAGAATTATGAAAGAAGTTTTTTTTCTATATTTGCTATTTCTTTTAAAATTGTAAACATAAGCAGTCCAGTGTGCAAGGGGCAAGGGGGTGACAAATGGGGTGCTTAGTCAAGACCCGATTTTGATGGAATTTTGTTTATTCAAATAAAAATGGAATCATACAAAATGTACATATTTGAAATTCACCAGAAAATTATTGTTTGATAAAATTAGAGTTTACTTTTTAAATAATCCAAATTACAATTATCAATAACTACGGGAGACATACAGAGAAAAATACACCCCCGCACCGGTACAAATTGAGGTACAAATTGAGTACTTTACAATTATAAGCGTTAATTCTCGGTCTAGTTCTGTTGCCGTGAATATTTGGCTCTCTATATTTGTAGGATAAGATTTAAAGCTTGGATTCGGGAATATGTATCAGTTACGACAGAGAAGAATCCATCTCCCGTATAGCTCAGATGGTAAGAGCACCTGTACGGTAAACAGAGGTCCCGTGGTTCGATTCCCGGTGCGGGGGTGTATTTTTCTCTGTATGTCTCCCGTAGTTATTGATAATTGTAATTTGGATTATTTAAAATTTAATCTTTCCGTAGTAATAAAACTACCAAAAATTTAAAAATTAGATTTTACTTTTTACAAGATTCAAGACTAATACATAAAAGAAGAATCTATATTTGATTATTGACGTTGCTCTTGCATTGACCTGCAAGAAAATTTAATTTATCTATTTTAAAACTCTTGACCATACAACAATACACGACCATTCTAGCTTATAAACATAAAACAAAAGATAACTTAAAAAATCGGGTACGGGGTACCTCGGAACTTTTCCTCACTTCAGAGGCCGCTAAAATGGCCTCTCCTGCTGCCGCAGCAGGAGGAAGCAGCATTGGACGTGGTCAGTACTTGGATGGGTGACTGTTCTGAACTAACTGATTTATTATCATTCTTAAAAAAAACCTTATTTTTTATAACTATATTTTATTTAATTATTTGAAGTTTGGCGGTATTTTGAAAGATGTAAACAAACTTTGACATCAAAATTATCGCACTAATAAATAATTGTATTCGCTTATAATTTTTAAACTAATTAATGGGATTTCATCGTTTTTTTTTTTATAATTGTTCCTTAATTTTTTTCGGTTCCAACGATATGCTATAAGTCAAAAACCTATATACTTTCAGACTATAATATACTTCAAACTATATATACCTACTTTGTAGAGAGGAAAAGTAAAAATAAAATAATATACAATATACAAAATAAAATTCAATTAAAATTGACTGACTCATCACTCATCACTATATCTGATATCTCTGGAACCACTTGACGTATCACCATGTTACAATTATTACGAATATTGTTGTTTATTTGCAGTTTTGTTAAAATTGTACAAGCAAACAACCCTGAAACAAAATAAAGAATAAAACGCAGCTAATCTCAAGGTAGATAAGACTCCGGGAGCTATGGCAGTAAACCAGAGAGTGATCTTTGACCACTGGGAGCTATGACAGTAAACCAGAGAGTGATCTTTGACCACCGGTGATCTCAACCGGAGCCGAGGAGTCAATCGGTCTGGGACCCCAGAGAGTGACGCTGCCGTACGTATAGGCAGAATTCTTAGCGCGTCGCTCACTCGTCCAAGGTGGAAAAACTCACATTATCCCTCTTGTATGACATTGATGACGAGGGTGGAGAAATCCGAGGATAGGAGCGTGCAGAGGAGGGTACCCTACTAGAGGAGAGGACGTTATAAGTAAGCCGAACTCGGAAGAAAATCGAGGATGTTTTGTTAGTGGTAAATGTGCTAAATACGTGCAGCCGATGGCGACCCGACTGACCTCTTAGAGACTGGCTCACGTACATCTATTCACTCTGCTTCCGTCGCACTTGTCCACCATCACAATTATTATTCTGGCCAGTATTCATTTAATTTATTTATTTGTATTTTATTATTTGATGTTTTAGGTATATAATTTTATTGTAGTTTAAGAGAAGTCGAGTTAGGTTAGATTGTTATTATTTGTTAGATTGTTCTAATATATATTTTAGAGGTTTACCTATAAATTAATTGTTATTTAAGGTTTATTGCATGGGTAACTTAATTTAATTAATTTATTGTTATTTTTATTCATTAGGTTTTTTTTTTGTACTGTCGACAGATTGTTATAGGGGTAAATTAATTTTTCTTTGCAATGAATTAGTATACTATATTCTCTATCCTATTGGCAAATAAATTTGATATTATTGAAAATATTGTAGCTTTTCCTTATACCTTGTTATACCTTGCTTGAGGGGTTTCCTTGGTTCCCCTCAACTACCATTTCCCGGACAAGGTGGCGCCTAAATTAAATCCTTTTTTTCCCCCTATTAACTACCTTCTCCCTATATTTTTTTTTGCCTCCCCAACCACCGCCAACTAAGCAGCGGCACGTAAATAAATCGTAACAACCTCGAGGTTTTAATAATAGGTTCCTTTTGTCCCTTCAAGATGTGCTACAAAGAAATATTTTACAGTCCACATCATAGTTATAGATGGCGGCCATTTTTATGTATATTTTGACATATCCCGAATGTATGTTACTTGAGATTTATTTATTTGAGATTATTTGCTTGAGATTTATGTCTAAGGCCCCCACCCCCATACACACTTCAACTTGGTTGTGCAACTATGTCTCTCAACCTGGTTGATCAACATCAGTAGAGAGAGAACCAGCATACAGAGAACCCTGCATAAAGTGAAACTATTCCCGAATAGTTTCGTTCCTGTGTCTGTCTGTCACGCTGTACGGTTCCAATAACTTTTGAATCAAAAAAGATAAAAACATAAGCTCCGGCCACAAATATAAAAAGGGTTTTGATGTCTTTCAACTTGGTTGTTTAACTTGTGATTTGGTCTCTCAACCTGCCCACACACACTTCAACTTCAACTCAACCAAGTTGGACAAGTTGAAATGTGTATGGGGGCCTTGACACTTCTCGTAATGCTTAAATTTGCAATAAATGTACGACTCGTTAAGGAGCGTTTATATCTGACACTTTTATTGAATGATATTTATGTAATGAATTTTTCTCTGAATCTCTTCAACTGTAATTTTTTACTCTGTTTTTATAAATTTTGCATGGGAAATAGGCTAATATATGATTTTTTGGGTCGCTGAATACGAATTTTTAACTTCCATTCCGAAATTCCCCCCACAACGCCTTTTGATTCCCCAATAATAAGGTTTTTTTTCAAAAATAAATATATATTTGAAAAGTTAACAACATTTGCAACAAATACTAGTCTATTGCATATTTGCGTGGGATGAACAGGGTGGCGCTGGAGCGTCTCTGAAAATGTGGCTCGGTGCGGCGGAGCTGTATGTACTGAGTTACGGGGGCTGTATGTACGGACTCCGCACAAGCCCTGCGTCGTTTCTATTCGCTTTCTCGTCCTACTCTCATTTTTATATAATTTTCAAGATAAAATTAAATAATTTTATTTGGTATATTAATTTCATTAATGATACTGATATCTTCCAAGAAGAGGGTGTCTAAATACCCCAACAGGGAAAAATTATCCCAGGGGTCCAACAGGGAAAAATTATCCCAGGGGTCCAACAGGGAAAAATTGTCCCAGGGGTCCAACAGGGAAAAATTATCCCAGGAGTCCAACAGGGAAAATTATGGAGACATATTTTTTATATGTATTTGCAATTCTTTTGTTAATAAGCTTTGAAAAAAAATATTGTCATTCATTTTGTAGAGCATAGTTCTATGTTTTAAAAGTTAAGTTCAAATAAATTTAAGGCCATGAAAAGGAATGTCCTGGGTATTACAAACCCTGGATCGGTATTGTTTTATTATTTAGAGATAAAGCTGTCACGCAAAGTGTACCACTGTGATAAGAGCTTGAATACCCGGTGTATCATTTTTTCCCGTTTTGTTTTTCATTTATTTATTTGATGATGTTGAGGCTTTAAAGGATTTATTATTGTTGGGTACTAATAGTAGAAGGGACGAGCGCTCGCTCGTAAATCATGCTTATTCTATACACAGGGTCTACATGCCTGTGTGTTACGAGCACAGTTCTATCGATAATACTCCCCTCACTATTCACTTTATAAAACCACAAACTCAAACATCCCAGCAACTAGGCTTCCGCTTCTCTCACTGTCCTCTTTAACTGTCCTCATTAAATTTCACCCTTTCTAAACACGTTTCAAGTTAAGACGTTCACTGTGTTTTAGTGCGGCTACAAAATCGCGATATTCATTTGTGTGGTTGTTTGGTTGCGCGAATTCAACATTCGGAAAACAATTGGAATTATCCCGCAAGTTACTAAAAAATCGACTAGAAGCATCGATGTAGCATGTATCGGTGTTATATCTTGTATATGTCTATAGGTGTTATATATGTCTATCGGTGTTATATCTTTTTGTTTTCGGCTTATGATTAGGGCTGTAAGGGGTGGTTGAAGAATCGAGATGTTTGGGACAAAACGTTGATAAAAAATTAATTACAGCCAGAAAACGTCGTAGTTTCGAAATTTTGGCTGATAAATAGAAATTTTGAATTATCTCTTTCCTTTGAGGCAATGGTTAAGACCATCTTTAGAAAGGTTTTACCAGTTCAGGATACGTCAGGTATTATCCTTCTTGTGGGCTGGCACTATCGCTGTCTATCGGTCGAAAAATTCCCTGTGCGATCATAGAACTCGGCCTTAGCATCACAAGACCAACAAGCTTCTTTATGTTTTAAAAATATATGAACACACGCTTTCAATAAACACATACTGTTAAGATATATTGAATTTAATCATTTCAATATGAGATCAAACGACAAAGACAGATTAAATTAACAAGACAAAATTAATTGTCTTTTTTTTAATATTGCAACTACATTACCACATGCTATAAGCAATAAAGATGACATACGTTTGATTGATTTGTTACTCATGAAGTGTACTTACGTGTGAGTGTACTTACGGTATTACGCAGACATGAATATTACAATTTATCAAATGATTTTTAATAGGTCACGAGGCCACTGTCTTTTTAGGCGTCGAGGAGGGTTACCAGGCATGAATGGTTATGTTAGGTTGTGGATTAAAGGGTTAGGATGATGGGAAGTCGAGTCATGGAATGATTTGCATCGGGAGGTGGCTAGGTCGCGTACGAAGGGAACTTTGAGGTCATTATGAAGGGTAAAGTTGGAGACATAGAAAGGAGCGTTAGTTATTCTTCTAAAGATTTTGGATTGAAGGGATTGGATGCGGTAGGAGTTGGAACGCTTGATGCATCCATTAACCCATCATTAATTAATTGTCAACTATAAAAAACATATAGACATTAATAGAGATGGTCTTAAACTTCAACACTTCGGTTCGGTGGTATTGATATGATGAGTCGTTGGGTGTTTATGACGACAGCAGGAATGAAATCCTTCCTTATATGAGAAGATGATGTCCTTAGTAGGTGAGCATATACGGATTCGTCTTGCATCGCTCAGATCACCACAGGATGTCAGATGACAAAGCACAAAGAGAATTCATCTTAGTGTGTCTACCGATAAGTGACGGGACTTCATAATCAGTTTATGATGAGATACAAATAAACAGGCCAAGTGTATGCTAGCCACCACACAGCGAGGGTCCGTAGGCCACACTGTATTGTTTAAGTAGTACCCTATTAATGGTGTTTTTTAAAATGCTAAAAAGCTTACTTTGAACTATCCTATGGGTCTGATATTCTCCAAACACATAAACAAACTTCGGTTAAAGTATTTCTTTGCCATTGAACCCATAAACAACCATATAAAAACATCGAAAAGACCATACTTATAAAAAAAAACGTATTTTGCCAATAAAAAATTGGTAAAAAAATTAAAAAAAAAATTTTTTTTTCGAAATTTCCAAAAAGTGGTATCTTTACTTTTGGTCGAAGAATGTTCAGGAATTTTTTCAGTTTTTTGCACTTCACATAAGCGAGATAGAGGGGGGGGGGACACGTTTCACATCCACTTCAAACGTGCCTGCGCTCGCCCTATCAAAGTTATAACCAAAGAATTATTTTATTGCTTCCTAGTTTCCCGACATGTTACATAATTGATTGCAATTTCTAGCTTATTTACCGAATTGATTATGAAACCTGCAAATGCCCAGTTTACTATCGGATATCTTCGATTTTGACTTCTTTTCGATTTAACATTTCCTCTCGACCGTGAACGGAAACAGTTTTATCCCTTAACCTGTTAACCTGTATAGTAACAACTATATAGGTTAATCTATTAGGGAAAAGCGGAAACCTCCGCTCATAGGTCATTGGATGTTGTGATGCTTCTGAGGTTGAGGCTACGCTTTTGGTGGAAATTTGATTATCTTTCATTTCCATTATTTTATTTGCAAGCGGAGGAAGCTTGGACAGGTCGGCTTCGTAAGAGTAGTGACGTAAGAGATGTGTGCAAGCCACATTAGAGGGCATCATTGCAGCCAAAAGGATATGAGGAACTGGACGTTGACTCTAGATTTTGGCAGTTCTCGCAACCGCCTTAATAGGTGGCTAAGTTTACTATAACCTAATTTTACTGCCGTTAATAGCTGGCATATCTCCCTCTCATTGTTGTACAATGTTTTAGTTGGTTTTTTGATTGCCACTCAATTGACAGTAGTGGCTTGTTCTATCGGAGGTGTATTGCCATTTCCTGGATTTTAACTTGGAACTAGCGGAGTAGGGTTTGGCATCTTAGATTCTCTTAACAAGGCCGTAAGAATTGTGGAGGTCCGTTGCAATTTTATTTTTTTAAAATTAGGAAATGAGATTGGCTGTGCTACTCTAGTTGCAAGTGGGTGCAACATAGTTTTCCAAAGCAATCAGGATTTTTTAGCCACAGTGACTAAGAATCATAAGTACTTACGACTATTTACTATAAATAATCCAGTCTGCAAGTAATTTCCCTTTGAATCTTGGTTGGTTAGTCAAGACCGATTTTTATTTCTTTTTTTTTTCCTTTTGACTCCTAGATCAATTTTAAGAAGTTTGCGGATGATTTTTTAATCGTTTAAATAAACAAAATGTGAGCGTGTAATCTAAGCTTGTTTGGTTCTTCTAGATCTTCCGACATTATAGCATTCCACCTGGACAACAAGACTGCCCTTATCATTGACCCCACCGTCAGATATGAAACTAACGACATAGACCAAGCCAACAAAGTACATGAGGAGAAGAAGATCATCTATGAGAAGTGCATCGAGTTTTATAAAGATAAGTTTCGAGCTTCTCATGGTGATAGAGATTATAAAGTGTATGGATTGTGGTTTGGAACAAGAGGGACTATACCAGCTAGAACTAAAAACATCTTTGACGAGATCGGTACGGACCAGAATTTTTTAAGACAACTTTCAGAAAATATAATTTTGGACTCATTAGGTATCCTTAACACCCATGTATATTCTTAATTGTTATGTTTATATTATTATCTTTGTTAATTTTTAGTATTGTGAGTTTATGAATTATGAATTACTTGATAGTTCATTGTAATATCCTTGACAAACTTATATTAGTTTTATTGTGCTACTCTGATTGTATTAGTGTATTACCATAGACTTTACTTTAAACTTTATTATTTATAATTTAGCTATTATTAATTTAAAATGTTGTCATTAGATTGATAAGTACGCAGTGTGTGAAAGCAAACCTTAATATAAGGCCAGCCTCACTTGTTTATATTTTGTGAATAAAGTGTTTATATATATATATACTAAAATTAAATGTGAATATGATTGATAGACTGAAAAAAATACGCTCGTATTATTTTAGTTATAAAAAGTTATTGTTTTATTTTATTAAATACGATTAATCCTCAATTCAAGGAGTCTTGAGGGGGGGGGGGGGGGTTT
>KZ651564.1:82761-108538 GCA_001010745.2 Gerris buenoi
ATATATATATATATATAACGACTTTGAACCTTATTGTTCCTTAGAAATTCCTTATATCCTTTCTTCATTTTCGAAAATTTAATTATTTATTATTATTCTTTAGAATCAATAAAATAATAGTGATTTAGGAATGAATATTTTTGGGTAAAAAGCTCAATACGATGGGTTGCCACATTGGGAAATTAGGTATGATAAGGGGTGGGGATAAAGAGTGGAGATGAATATGGAGGGTGATAAGGATAAGCTATAACTGTAGTATTACACTGTGGTTTAAAAATCAAGTAAAATAACAGAGGAAGTATTCATTTTATAATGTTGAAATTACCACTTTTTTCATACTCTTCTGATTCGAATAATAAAGATGATATCATATTTTTACGTTTTAATGTCCCCTGAATCCAAGAAAGTAGTTTGTCGGCTGTTGTCAGTTGTCAGTAGTTTCTGAAGATTCGTGGAGCATAAACTGAACCTGAAATTGACAAAATTGTGAATTTTGTATCCCATTTAGGTCAAATTAAACCATTTGTGGTTTTACTACCCTCGCGGTCGCTCGGGTGCAAACTCCACACTCGTATGCAACATGCTACTTTCCGCACTCGACGCGTAATGTACTATTACATATTTCAGATGTATTTTCATCAATATCGCGAAAACTAAAATTTATCCAAGGAAAACCACTAAATGGTTCAATTTGACCTAAATGGGATAAAAAAATTCATAATTTTGTCAATTGCAAGTTCAGTTTAGGCTCCACGAATCCTCAGAAAATACTGACAACTGACAACAAAGTTGCTTTATCTACGATTGTTAGATTTTAATAACAAATACAGAAAAAAATAATAAACTTCCTGTATGTAAGTTTGTATTTCTCTTTTAATAAAGATGACATAATTGATTAGTTGTATTTTGTGCCGAATTTATGATTTCGGAAGGCGTATTATTCTCCTCATATTCATCATAATCACGTAAATCATCGATTTTTACAAAAAACTCGATATAAACAGTTGCTTTTATTAAACAAACATCAAATTAGTTTTGCTAAATGTAAACAAACTCGCCAAACGTGCGTAAAGGTGAAGAATTCTTCTTCTTTACCGCCCTAGGGTGGTAAAGAAGAGGAATTCTTCAGAACTATGAGACGCGCAATGAATCCATGTATGTAAAGAATCACTTTGTACGCATCTAAACAGAGATACAATGTTTATATTTCGTATCAATCGTAGATAAAATGTTAAACAATTACTTGTTGAACACTTTTTAAGAAATTTGATGAATAATAAAAGTTTAAGAAAATAATAGTTGAATAATAATTAAGGTTTGAGATAATTTGCTGGATTTTGTCTTACCGATTGTTTGACTAAGAAATGTGGTTAATTCAGCGACTATTTCTATTACAAAGTAGTTGCCTGTTCTTGAATAGATACATTTCAGCCTATGATCACTCTCATGTGTATGTTAGATGTTAGTTTAGATGTTTGAATGTACGTTTGTTTCTGGTCCAGGAGCCGGCACATGGATAGTTTGAAGACAAGAGTGTCAGCTGGGTTATATATTAGTTGTTCTAGATATTGGTTTGGTTCTAGACAGGTGTAGACGCACACACGACTATTTCCGTCTTCAGTTCTTCCTCATCTTACTCTATCATCTATCTTTTCGTTTGACGCAACGTCTTGCCTTTTAATTCTAACCTCTTCTGTTCTCATAATGTCTTTACCCTTTGTGTCATAATTGTTATACTGAAATTAAAACTTTCCAGTTTCTTAATATCTATTTTATAAAATAAAATCCTGTTTATTTTAATTTTTAGTTGGGGGAACAACAAAATTGACCAAATTATTGTAAAATCATTAACAAGAGACACATTTGCTACTATGTAATAATTAAAGCGGGTAATGCCACTATTATATTTAATATTAGTTATTTTTTTATAAATTCCATAGAAAACAATGTAATATTACACAAATTTGTTTTCCACGAACGAATGTTATTCTACAATCCACCATGTTTGGACATTACGAGTTCACTTGTTGTAATAGAGACTAACTATAGTTGTCACAATCTATTTCACAATTATGTTTATTGACTATAAGTCAATTTCACAAATTACTAGGCAATAAGATAATGAAAAAAAAGCCATTTGGATTTTTTTTTTCTTATTATTTCAAGAATATTTTACAACAATGTGTTACATAAATCTATGGTTAAGGTTATAGCGGATTGAAACTATACTGATTTATATTTTATCATATTTACAATATTATTGACTTATGTCAGTTAATTTTCAATCAAGTAGGTACAAGGTAGCTACAATATTCCCCCTCCCGCTTCTGTGATTGCAAGCATTCAGAGGGCGAAGGTCACTCTCCGGATGTCAGGAGGCTTGCTGTTCGGGGTCATCTCTTAACTCTGCTAAAATATAAGCTGGTTTAAGCCGGTAGATTGATAACCAGACTTCTCTTCCTTGAATCGAGATTTTATAACCTGTCTCCTTCCTCTCCAAAATTTTGTAGGGGCCAGAGTAGGATAACTGTAAAGGCCGTTTTACTCCCTCTTCTCTAAGAAAAACATGACTGCATGTTTTTAGGTCCTTTGGGAGGAAGATTTTATGCCCTCCATAGTGTGTGCCGGGAACTGGTTTCAGAGACGCCATGGAACGGAGTTTATCCGCGAGATCTGTGGAAGGTTGATTTGGTATGGTGGATGTCGTGAAAAAATCACCTGGCAGCCTTAATGGCATGCCTTAGGGAGCCAGGATAGCCGAGGTGGTGGGTTCGATCCCGGGCCATGATACTCTGAATTGCATCTATGAATCGCGGTCGGAGCAGGGCTAGGGGACCCATCCATGGAAGTTATAAGCCACGGTTTCGGCAGTGATGTTGTCAATTGGAATAGCTTCCGGCCAACGAGTAAAGCGGTCTACACATATCAGGATGTATCGAAATCCTCGTGATGGTGGGAGTGGGCACATCTTTTGATGACTGGAAATTTTGTTAGCGGAGCAGAACAGCCTGTGTGTTTTCGCCCGTTGACAAGGCACACAAATCTATTTCTTTTCCGAGCTTCGACACCATGTTGCACAATCCTTCCGCACGCTCGGCCATACAAATCTATCGCACACCATTCTAGTTGTTACTCGATGACTTGGATGAGCAAATCCGTGAATGCAATTAAAAATAGCTCTCTGCATGCTTTTAGGGATGAATGGTTTTACTTTTTTTCATCAAAAGAACAGTAAATATTCTTGTTAGAATTTGGCAGTAATACGAGTCGTATGGTAAGAGGTGTGGTGTTGTTCCTTAAAATTTGTCGTAGGTCATTGTCGTTCTTTTGTTCGTCAGCTAATTGGTCATAATCGATCGTAGATGGGATACTGATTGCTTCAACTCTTGATAAAGCGTCGGCGACTACGTTCTCGTCTCCGATTACGTGGCGAATGTCAGTCGTAAATTGTCGTATGAGATCCAAACAGCGCAGTTGTCTTGATGTAGAACTGTCGGAGATTTGACAAAAAGCAAATGTTAGCGGCTTGTGGTCAGTATAGATAGCAAATTCCCTTCCTTCTAGCATGTGTCTGAAATGTCTAACAGCAGAGTACATTGCAAGAAGTTCGCGATCGTAAGTAGAATACTTTTGCTGTGCAGTGTTAAGCTTTTTTTGAAAAGAAGTCTAAGGGTTTTACCACATTTTCTCGAGTTGGTTGAGAACCGCTCCCATCGAAGTTTTTGATGCATCCGTCATGAGTAATAATCGACCCTCTTCTAAAGAGTAGCTGGGCATTGCAGCGTCACTTAAGCTTTTCTTGCATGCCTCGAACGATTTTTCCAAAGTGTCAGTCCAAGCAATAGATGTCTTATCGTTTTTCTTTGCTTCCTTCGTTAGCTCAACCAGTGTTACGAGTGGAATTTATGTCCACTCGTAAACGCTTTTATTTTATTGTATATAATAGCATGTTATTTATATATTGAATGTAGATTATAGCTATTAAGAGTTTTATTGTTAGAATGTTTATTGTTATTGTTTGGAATTATGTATACGTGGAAGATTAAAAGAGTAGGGAAAGCCAGAGCCAGCTTAAGGTTGTTATCTTTAGGTTGACTCTTGATCCATAACAATGACCAGGTTCAACCTAGAAAGAAGGTCTGCTGGTCAATGTTGTGGTTCAAGGGTCGAACTGATTGAGAGACAGTCCTTCAGTTGGCCTCTGCGCTTGGACGAGGCAGGTAACAAAGTGACAGTGGTGTGTAACCCAGATAGCGACGCCAGGTCGGATTACAGGGTCTGAGTCGCAAATAAGTGCCGCACCTGTTTTGAGAAGTGCGGCCCAATCTGCCAGGGCAGGATTCATCGCCGTGACTCAGGACCCACTTGACGGCTCAAATAGATGGTGAGGTGTACCAGGGGTCAACCCCGTTTCAGCCGTCGACCCCTTCGAGGAACGAGAACCCCCGCCGCTCAGCCCGTCCCCCTCCTAGCTGGACACCGCCACTACACTGCGCCTCCTCCGCCTACTGCTAAAGGTTTTTGGGGTCAACTGTATTATAAACTGGGGATCCCCGTTGTAGGGCAATTAATTAATTTGATTATTAGTTATAGTTAAACCTTTTACTTATTTATTCTATATATTGTCCCGTCCCTAGAATTCCCCATTAACAAATTAACACCCTCTTTAAACTCTATCATTAACCTTCACCCGTTAACCCGTACCTATACTCCCTTATCTTTATTTACTTATTTATTACCTAGGATTAAGTATTTTTGGTTAACCACCTACGATTTATATGCCTGTCTGTAACACATTATATGTACTCTTCTTAATTTAATTATATTTCAGTTATTTTGTTGCTGAAGTATTTAGTTAGTTTCTTTTATTCTTTACCAGGACCCCTTGTACTTATTACTATGATTATTATTTTCACCCACCCCTAGCAACCGACTGAGCAGGGCTTAAATCGTAACACCAGAGGTGCTTGAATGGCTGAAGCGTGTGGGATAAATCGTAGAAATTAATCAAGGCAAGCTCATAATTGTGTCTGGGCGCTTATATTCCTTGATCGCGTTAACCTTCTCCGAGAAGTGTTCGCATTTGTTTTTCTTCTGACCCATTCTGACATGTCATTCTGTGGAGGATTTAAAACCAGGTAGCTTACTTGAGCAAGGACGTCGCTCTCGATGGCAGCTACTACCGTATGGAATTTGAGATTATCTGACTTGATTCCACATGTCACGAATTGTGATTCAACTTTGAAAACCTCAATTTTGGGTTCGATCGCCAAAACGGGGGGTGTTCTTTATGCCACTCTGGAAATCTCGCCTGAAGGTTGAAGTTCACCACAGAATTCATTCATATTTGTTTTTAAATTTTTATTGGGCCACCAATATAGCTGATTGAAACTATACTGATTTATATTTTATCATATTTGCAATATTATTAACTTATGTCAGTTAATTGTCAATCAGTCAGTTGTCGGTAGGTACAAGTAGGTACAAGGTGTATGCGCATTCAGAAAAGTATTGTTCAAACCTATACGGCCGAACAATTAAATTCATGGAATATTTTGAGAGTGGTTACTTTGGCTGAAGCCACTTGTTCCAAATTTGCAGGAACAGGTCCGAACTAGATATAATGTTAGATAAAATCAACGTATTATTAAGATGAAAAATCAAAACTAGATTGAACAAAACGATTTGAAATTGTTTTGATATTCATGAGTGTTGTGACGAACATTTGTTTTTGTTGAAGAAAAAAAAGGAAACTAAAAGGGAATATTACGCAACAAACAATGCGTACCACAGTACCACGCACACTGTATTTTCAATTAACTGTACAATGAATATCATAAAAAAGTGACAATCTAATATTTTGACACGTCCAAATATATGAACAGTAACAAAATAGCCTAGAGACTTCATCTATTTTTCTATACAGTTTTATTTATGATATTGCTCAGTGTATTGTGAAGACTGTCCACTGCGTCTTTCTGCAGAGGAACTCGCAGAAAGACTCGCCTAGTAGATTCTGATGTCTGTCAAACATTGTAATCTCCAATGGTGTTGTTGTGATAAGTTTTAGTTATCCCACATCAGCTGTGCAGGCGTAAACAATCAGGTCCTGTATTACCTTAATAGAGCCCTCTCCACACTCCGCCTGATTAACTGTATTTACCCCACTACTGAAAACTCGCGCCTGCGCACTAGTCCCCGTGGACAGGCCTAGTCTCTGGCCATTAAAGATGACTATGAATCTATAAAATGGGTTAAATTAGCCTTCACTTTCATTATTAACTGCACGCTTATTTTACACAACTAACCTTTTAAATTTTGGAAACGAAATGCATATTTCTAGAGGCTTAAAATTTACACAACAACATTTAACTGCAACACTATTTAAGGCTATAGAAACACAATTAACGTGACGGCGTCAAGGACGCAACTCCCCCTCCTCTTGCTCTATCCTGACCTGCTCTATTCTTTTCTGCCTCACTGATACAGGATCTTCGCAGGACGGTTGCTGCGGTAAGTCCCAATCTCCGGGTCTAGTGAGGTTTTCTCCGTATATTACTTCACTAGGTGATAGTTGGGTGGCGTCGTTCTTCCTCGTCCGTAGTGTGAACAAGACCTTTGGTATCTGTTCATCCAAAGTTTTGTGTGCCTTATCTAGGAGATGAAGTCTTAGCCCTACCTTATGGTCCTAGTTTCGTCTCTTCATCGGGTTTCCTCGTGGGTGGTAGGTAGGTGTTAGATACGATTGTATGTAATACCTTTCACTCATATTTTTCCACTGTTTGCTAACGAACCGCACTCCATTATCGCTCAGTAGGATGTGCGGGTAGCCGAATCGGATGACGAATACGGAGAATCTGGCACTCGTACAACGACCAGGACGATGTAGAAGAAACTCTCGTGAATTACATGTGGGAGAAGTTGTTTTAATTGGAGTCGATAATAAGAAGCGAGTCGACTGGCCGTTGGCGGTAGTTACAGAGTTGATTCCCGGACGAGATAAAAAAGTGCAAGACGTCCGACTGAGAGGAGCTAACACCATGAAGTATCGACGGCCCATTCAGAAACTATATCCCCTAGAAGTACGTTTCAAAGAAGAGGACATACCGGACAATGGTTTGAGGATGTTAGATCCTCAAGGTGGGAGTGTTGTCCGGAACACGGTAAACTAGACCGGCAACGCACGAAGTGTCATGTTTTGTTTATAAATGTTTTTCTGTCAGTCTTTTTTGTAACCATGAAGAGAATCCAAGTATATTACAATTTTGTGTCGTGTTTTATATGTTCTAATTGATTTCACGTTTATAATAAGATACCGGTAGTAATTAGAAGGGCAGTGAGCGGGTAGCGAGCTGTACCTAACATTTTGTGGCGCAGTCGGTAGGACCTTATTTGAGGTATTTTTCCAGAACTGCCGGTAAGTGAAAATTTTTGATATTTTTTCCCGTCGAACTCGAAGTTATTGTTTGAACAATGAAATTGCGGAACATTTATAGTAAAACTAGCTATTTAGTTTTCTTTTTGAAGCTAGTTGAGTGAAGCTACAATTGCTTGTGAACTTAAATTTTTGTGAGTAATATATTTCGTATTTTAACTGTTTTGGACTACACCGTAAAAGAAATTGTTTTTATTTTGCTACTTGACATTATTATTTTTTTTTGTTTTGAAGTTAATGAAGTGTTTTGATTTTGTGATAAACTATTAAATTTATCACTTTTTTTTAAAAATAGTTTAAAATAATTTACGAAACACTGAATTGAATACTTATTTATTTGAATTTTTGTGGAATATTTCTCCCCAACATGACTCAAGAGGCGAAAGATAAATTACGTTTGAAGAGAAGCACAGTACGGCAAGGTTTCTCTCGTCTGTACAATGGTCTGGGGGAAGAGCTTAAGAAGAGTCCCCTAGATATTGAGGTCATTAGTTCTAAGTTTACTAATCTAGAGTCCAAAGCTAGGGCATTAGGTGAATATGATGATCAAATGCTTGATTTACTAGTCGATTTAAACGTTAGTGAGGCCGAGTTATTTAAGGAGGAGGAGGGGGCAGATAAGTATAAAAATGAGTTCTTACTCATTCAATGTCGTGTAAATAAAGTTTTAAATAGTTTTAACGAGCATAATAGTGGCACTAATTCTCTAAATAATAATCGGTGTAAATATAAGTTACCTAAGATTGAGTGGCAGCATTTTGGCGGAGATCTGACGGAGTGGCTTAAATTCTGGAGTCAATTTAAAAAGGTTGACGAGGACGAGGAACTGGATGATAGTGATAAATTCCAGTACTTGATTCAAGCAACTCAAGCAGGGTCTAGGGCTCGTGACGTTGTAAATAGTTTTCCACCAACTGGAGCAAATTATAAGAAAGCTATAGAATGCTTAAAGAACCGGTTTGGACGGGAAGACCTATTAATAGAGGTTTATGTGAGAGAGCTGTTGAGAATGATTTTAGATAAAGCTCTTAGGCGGGAATCCTGTAAACTAGCGACTCTTTATGACAAACTAGAGGCTAACCTAAGAGCTTTGGAAACGTTTGGGGTCACCACTGAGAAGTGTGCAGCTATGCTGTACCCTCTTGTCGAGTCCGCCCTCCCCGAAGATCTTCTCAGGGCTTGGCAGAGAAGTTCTTTCTGGACTCAATCTGAGAAAACAACTGTACCAGGTCAAGGTCGGCTGCAGACATTAATGGACTTCCTTCGCCGAGAAGTGGAAGGCGAGGAAAGAATTAGTTTGGCAGTTGCGGGGTTTGGCATGGAAGTTGTTTCTGCTCGTGATAGGAAGCCTAATAAGAAAAATAGTCCTCGGACGTATGATCACGGTCCTAGTACTAGTGTTCCCACGAATTCAGCCCTCCTCACGACAAATAGAATTAAACAGAAAAACCAAAATGAAGGAAGCCAAAAGGTAACTTGTCCATTTTGTTCAAAGGTCTATGATCATGAACCTTTGGCGTGTCCAGTTGCAAAGAAGCTAAGTATTGAGGAAAAGCGGAACAGATTGCGAGCTTATGGTTACTGTTTCCGGTGCGTACGACCTAACCACCTAGCTTCAAAGTGCAGAGTGCGAGTTGTTTGTGAGGCGTGCAAAGGTCATCATGTAGAAATGATGTGTATTAAAAAATCGAAGGAGCACAGTGCGTCAGGTAGTACTGTGCAGAAAAATTCCAACTATAGCTCCACGACTTTAGCGAGTCCTACAGCACCTAGCACTGTAGTTTTACAAACACTGAAGGTGTTGGTTCATGGGCCCAAAGGGAAGAGGCTTGCTAGAGCAATCTTAGACACTGGTTCGCAGCGGTCTTATATTTTGGAGGCTACTGCTCAAGAGTTGGGTCTGCCTACTCATGGTCAAGAACAACTAGCGCATGTGGTTTTTGGAGGACATCAATCCCAGAAGCAGACACATTTATCTTATATGGTCACTCTTCAGCATGCTACGAGAGAGCACGTGGTCATGGTTCCTGTGTTGAGTCAGCCTAAGATTTGCAATAGAGTAGCTCCATTACCTTCTGGTCCTTGGATGGAGGAAATATTGTCTTTAGGAGTAGAATTAAGTGATGTTGGTGGACCTATTGATGAAATAGAGCTATTACTCGGGGCTGACATATTTGGTTCGTTGTTAACAGGGAAACTTCAAAAAATGAAATCAGGCTTGATGGTTATTGAGACCATCTTAGGATGGACAGTTTTAGGAAAATTGCCATCTGCTAGAGAGAATGTAGCCAGTGAATTTATGACTTCTCTCCTATGTAATGCGTCGATAGCAGAGTTGTGGAAACTGGACGTCCTAGGAATAGAAGAACCCAATTCTAAAGTCAGTCGAAAAGATCTAGAAGCTGAAGTGTTGCAACATTTTGAGGATACAGTGAAGTTAGATGAAGAGGGTCGCTATGAGGTGGCTCTGCCTTGGATTAAAGATCAGTGTCTCCTTCCCTCTAACTATGATATAGCCAAGAAGAGATTAGAGTCCACCACTAAGAAGTTGCAGCAAAGTGGAAACTTCCTTATTTATGATCAGGTATTTAGAGAGTGGATTGCAGAAGGATTGGTAGAAGGATTGCTTTGGATGAGATTAAAAGGACAAGAGTACACTATTTACCACACCGAGCTGTAATTAAGGAGAGCAGTTTAACTACTAAGGTCAGACCGCGAAAGCAAAGGGGTTCCCTGCTTTGAATAATTGTCTTGAAAAGGGGCCAAATCTAGTGGGTCTTATACCTTATATTCTTTTATCGTTTCGGTCCAAAAGAATTGGAACCTCATCAGACATCCGGAAAGCGTTTCAACAGATAAGTGTGTCAGATCGTGAACGTGATTTTCTGAGGTTCTTATAGTGGGAGGTAAAGGACGGCAAACTGGTGAGCCTTAAAACGTTTAGACACCGGAGGGTTGTTTTTGGCGTAACATCTAGCCCTTTTCATTTGCAGGCAGTCATCCAGCATCACCTCAGAAAGTATATCCTTTGCGAAGAAGAGAAAGACCTAGCTGATGAAAAGACTCGTCAGCTTAACGACGTGGCAGTTGTTTTGACCTCCTGTTTCTATGTGGACAACTGTTTGACCAGTGTTAACACTACTGAAGAGTTAAAAGAATTTTATAACCTATCAAGAGAAATCCTAGAGGCTGGTGGGTTTGAACTTAGGTGTTGGGAGTTGACGGAGCCGAATGGATTCTTAAATAATATAGATGATCACCAGTCACAGGTCCTTGGTTTAAGGTGGGACAGAAAAGAAGACTGTTTAAGCGTTTGTGTTCCAAAAATAGAGAATCTAGCTACAACACCAACAAAACGAGCTATTTTATCCTTGGCACATCAGATATTCGATCCCATTGGTATGGTTTGTCCTGCAGTGTTGACATTGAAAATACTTTTGAGAGATGTGTTTAAAGTGGATTCTGGATGGGATTCGGAAGTGAGCGAGGAAGTAAAGGTGAGCTTAGGCAAATGGAAGGAGGAGCTGGCTTATTTAGAAAATATTAAGATTCCTCGTTGGATTACTTTTTGTCCCTTTGTAAATAGTGTAAATGATGTAAATAGTTTTCATGAGATCCACACCTTTGTGGATGCTAGTATGAATGCATACGCCGCTGTAACCTTTCTGAGAACAAACATTGGTGGAAAGGTATATGTTCGATTTCTCATGGCTAAGTCTCGTTTAGCACCCCTGAAGGGAATGACAATTCCACGTTTAGAACTGATGGCAGCTGTTGTGGGAACTCGTTTGGCTAAGACAGTCGCGGATTCATTAAACCTTGAGCTAACGAAAGTTTTCTGGACTGATTCATCCACCGTTCTGGCATGGATTCAGCGAGCTGAGAATTGGAACGTGTTTGTAACCAATAGAGTTAATGAGATTCGTCAGTTATCAAGGGCTGAGGAATGGCACCATATTTCTGGCAATAAGAACCCTGCAGACCTTCCATCCAGAGGATGCACTCCTAAGAAACTAGAAGAATCTCATTGGTGGGAGGGTCCTTGCTGGCTAAGAGAGACAAAAGAAGCATGGCCAGTGTCTCCAGTTTGCTATGATGAAGAAGCTGTTTGTGGTGAGCGAAGAAAATCCGTAGAACCCGCTAGGAACAGTACCATGTTAACTAGTTTATTATCATGTGAATGGTGTGGAGATGAAGTAAGAAGTAAATGTTGTAAATATAAGGGTAGACCTTGGTACTATAGACGATTTTCAAAATTTAATCAGATTGTTAGATTAGTTGCTTATGTAACTAGGTTTGTAAATAATTGTAGAGTTTCTAGTGCATCTAGAGTTAAAGGAGTGCCAAGCACATTTGAATTAGAACGCGCTGAGGCGAAGGTTTGGGCTCTAGTTCAGTCTGAAACCTTAACTGTTAATGATCCAAAAATTAGGCACTTACGTCCTTTTGTTGACCCTGAAGGTTTAATTAGAATTAAGTCTCAAATCGTAGAAAGATCAGATGATATAGAGTTTCTTTGTCCTATATTACTCCCTAAGACTCATGAGGTTGTGACCACATTTATTAGAGATACTCATGAGAAAAGATGTCATGCAGGTACTCAGATATTGTTACAGGCTGTTAGAGAAAGATTTTGGTTAATTGGTGGTCGCAGAACAATTAGGTCTGTCATTTCGAGATGTGTTATTTGTAGGCGTTACAATGGATCCCCGTTAGACTGTCCCTCCCCTCCGTTGCCCCCCAGTAGGGTTGATGATGCTTGTCCATTTGAGGTAACGGGGGTAGATTATGCGGGACCTGTTATTTTGAAAGGGAACCAAAAGGCATGGATTGCTCTTTTTACATGTGGGGTTGTCCGAGCTGTACACTTAGAACTAGTGACCACATTATCTACTGAGGGATTTCTGTTGGCGTTTCGCAGATTTATTGGCAGGCGAGGGAGACCAAAGAGAGTTTATTCCGACAATGGAACTAATTTTGTTGGTGCCAAACGGTTACTAAAATCAATAGATTGGAATAAGATTATAATTAGTGCTGCCGAAGAGAAGATTTCATGGACTTGCAGTCCACCGACCGCCGCCTGGTGGGGTGGTTGGTGGGAGCGGTTAGTCGGCTTAACCAAGTCATTGCTGAAGAAAATTCTAGGAAGAGCATCATTAAATTACGAAGAAATGGTTACTGTACTATGTGATGTTGAATCTATAATAAATTCTCGTCCCTTGACTTATCTGTCTGAAGACAGCCGAGATCCAATGCCTCTTACACCTGCTATGTTTCTCCGAGAAAATTTCGGAGCAGGTGTTCCTGATTTGGATAAAGTTGATGCCAAATGTTTGAACAAGCGCCTTAAGTATTTACATATATTACGCCAAGACTTGAGGACGCGTTTTAGAACGGAGTATTTAGGAGCACTCGTACAACGACCAGGACGATGTAGAAGAAACTCTCGTGAATTACATGTGGGAGAAGTTGTTTTAATTGGAGTCGATAATAAGAAGCGAGTCGACTGGCCGTTGGCGGTAGTTACAGAGTTGATTCCCGGACGAGATAAAAAAGTGCGAGACGTCCGACTGAGAGGAGCTAACAACATGAAGTATCGACGGCCCATTCAGAAACTATATCCCCTAGAAGTACGTTTCAAAGAAGAGGACATACCGGACAATGGTTTGAGGATGTTAGATCCTCAAGGTGGGAGTGTTGTCCGGAACACGGTAAACTAGACCGGCAACGCACGAAGCACATGTTTTGTTTATAAATGTTTTTTCTGTCAGTCTTTTTGTAACCATGAAGAGAATCCAAGTATATTACAATTTTGTGTCGTGTTTAATATGTTCTAATTGATTTCACGTTTATAATAAGATACCGGTAGTAATTAGAAGGGCAGTGAGCGGGTAGCGAGCTGTACCTAACACCCTTTTTAATCCAAGGTACTTGGGCTTTCTTTGTGTTGTTTCATTATTTCTTTTATAATTATTATTTTTTATACCTCTACTGGGCATTATCTCTTTTACCCTTTTCATTTGAATTGGAGGATTTTCGCGGTCAGTTTAGATCCGAAGCCTCCAACTCTACAAGTGCTATATCATCGACAAATGCCACTGGTTGGCTATTTAGAGTGATTTTAAAAATATCGGCTGTATAAATTATAAGCAATATGGACCCTAAAACTGTTCATTGGGGAATAAAGTAAGTGCTAATATTATATCCCTAGCCACGTCTACATACTGATTGATAACGTAGTGTCCGTAAATTTTATTTTAATTTTTAATTATTCTGAACCATGATTGCCGAAGGAAAGTGTTCAAAGTGTAAAAAAACTGTTTTTGAGGCTAATGACATAGTTACCTGTGATGGTTGTGAAAGATTAGTGCACACCGATTGTATAAGTGACTATGCCACCACAGAGAAGCGTGTTATAAAACTCAAACTAGGTAGGAAATTGTTATTTTTATGTGAAAGCTGTGAAGGAATATCGTTTTTTCACTGAAATCCATCCTAGAAGTGTTGACATTGGAAATAACGGAGTTAAAAACCAAGGTTTCTGAAAAATATACGTGTGATTGTGTAGCAATTGCAAGTGTAATTGCCACCCAAATGAACAGTATTAGTGTAAACCAACTTGCTATCACAAATAGACTGACTATTCTTGAGGGAATAGGTGATTTAAATACAACAACGAAAGAAATTCATATTTCTGAAGAAGAAAAAAATGACGTAGGTCAGGTTATTCTGACTACTGAATTAGTACCCGAACACATTGACATAGAACCTTCCACTTCTACTTCTAAACAAGAACCGCCAAAATTAACGCAAGGAAGAAAATCCTTTAGGTGGCAACACTGCTGTATACAATCTTAACGCAACAAACATCGACATCACTGAAGGTGATAAGATAAATACGACTAACAATGCATTTAATGACCCATGTTCCCAAAGGTTTGAACCACCTGACGGAATTATTGATGTATCAAAAGTGGATGTCAACTATGTTGATCTAAATATCGATAAAGACAGGAACGCTTTATCTAACGTTGCGAAGAAGAGCGAGGCCGGCTACTTTCAAAACCTTGATAATCTCCCAACCTCTGTTATCCTGGAAGAAGGTCAGGATATTAAAGCTAAAAAAACAAAAGATTATAGTAAAATTGGCTTTTATTACCGAAATGTTCGGAGTTTACGCGGCAAAACCAGTTCATTTTTTAACAATGTATGTGCTGTAGATTTTGATCTGATCTGCCTAACTGAAACTTGGCTCTGTGAGGGTATTCATGACTCAGAGCTTTTTAATCTTAACGATTACACAGTGTACAGAGCCGATAGGAACTATGCTGGTTTGGGAGTAGCGAGAGGTGGTGGAGTCCTGGCTGCCTCCTCAAAACATAGTGGAATTAAAACATCCCTATTGGAAGTTCCCAACAGGACTATTGAAGACTTGCGGTTGCGGTGTGACACCGGATCTATTAGCATGTTTATGATGCGTTTATATGTAATCTACAGGAGGTGGTCAAAAGTCTCCCTGACTTGGACCTTTTTCTCTTTGGTGACTTCAACCTTTCTCGAGTTAAATGATTGGCTGATGGTGATTGCCTGGTGCCCAGTGGTCCTTCTAGTTACCAATTGGATTTTCTGAATGAGATTATCGCATGTATCATAACATGGTGCAGTCGGAAGTAAGTGCGCTACCAAGTGACGACGAATGTCAAGATGACAAGGGCTCTGTAACTCAGAGAGACTTGAGGAGGATGGAAAGAGAGAGAGTGAGGGAGTTGAACAGCATAGAAGCCCGATTTTCGGAACAGATTGTCCAGTTGATTGGCACTAAGGCCCAAGGAGACAGATGCAGAAAAAACTGACAGATTCAAGTCAAAAAATCAAAAAGAACCTGACAAGTCCAGGTGCCTTCGCTTGCCTAGTGGCGTATCGACTCCCGAAAAACTACATGAGTCTGTTAATCTCGGTCAGTTTAGGGACTGGAGACAGAAATTTGAAGGTTACCTCTAGCTGCAAGGCTTGAACGTTCAAGAAGCAGGTCGGGTAACTATATTATTGACATCGTTTTTGGACCAATCAATGAAGGACGTGGTCAGGATAGTTCTTAAGATATAAGAAATGTCTAAAACAACCGCCAACACATTATTGGACCAAACCGAAGAGTACCTCAAAAAGAAGGAGAATGGATGGATTCGCCGTTGTCAGTTCTTAAGAAGGAAACAAGAAGAGCGCGAGTCGTTTTTAAATTTTTACCGGGAAACAGTAAAGCTATTTAAGCTGACAAAACCGTGCGAACAATGTCATGATCGACACCTTACAGATAATCTTATTGAGTCCCTGAACGACTCAAAGTTAAGAAAGAAGTGTAGGATATTGTTTGATACAGCTGGGTTAAGAGACTTTGTAAGGGTTGTTTGTCTTCCATCTGCAGCTTCAATAAAAATAATAAAATAACAAAGCTGGAAGAAAATTAATTCTATTACAAATAAGATTTTTACAAATAAGACAGGGGCCCTGGGGTTTGGTAGACATAGTTCTCACATCTACCGCTAGATTTCGGGAGCCTGCACATTTCTCTTCTAGACTTTCGCTGCCACGGCACCATTTCATTACTCACCTTTATTGAAAAAACTAGTAAATATTAAACGATACATGTTTTTTTTCCGATGACGATCGCTTTTTGAGTGGTGTGACGACTTTTTACTGTTGTTCATATATAAGGGATTTATCAGTTGAGTGTGTTATTTTGCTTCATATCTACATCACAAACCTCTACAATCCTGAGGATGCTTCTAATATTGTAAGAATCCGTTAACATCTCGTTTTTCGCATACACCCCTCTTTGAATATTTTTAAGCTGACAGTCTAGAAGATTAAATTTCGTTAGGTTTTTAAAAAAATCTTTACGAGTTAAATCTTACTGATTTCCGTCAATGTCACCTGAATTCTGGTAACGTTGATTTTACTTATTTTAACAAATATGTTATCCTTAGTTTTGCCTAGTCTAAAATGCTTATGAAGTTTTAGTCTCTCCTCACTCCTCATATTTTGATATCGTTTGTACCTAATTAATGTAATGTTTACCACATTTTATTTTAATTTATGATTATTAGTGAGACTGGTAGCTAGAAGTGCGGACTGTACAACCTACGAACTTGGCTCTAAAGATTTTCAAATAGTATTTCATAATTCTAAAACGTCCACTGAATCCAAAAACGACACTTCTTTACTGATTCCCATGTTTACTGTTTTCTAGATAGAAAATAAAAAAAATGAAAGACACACTTGAATTTTAATTGATAGAATATTGATAGCTTTCAATATTTTTTTTTAAATAGTTAAGTGATTTACAGATTAATTTTGTGAAACGAGTTCAAATTTTAGACACTTGAAATTAATAAACTTAGTACAAAAGTTTTACTTATGCAATTTTGATAATCACAAGTGTTGTTAACTAGCCTGTAATATTACATTAATGTTGATTCCTGGTGTTAAACTATTTTAAACATTTATTTGGGATTAATACTTTCTATGTTATCGCGTTAAAAAAAGGGTTGGACATTTACACGGTTGCCAAATTAAAACTTTCCAAATAGTATATCCATATAGTATGTTATATGAAATTACATGTGGAAACGTACACAACATTTTTATATGGGTTTCATAAGTTCTAATTGTTTCATTATGAATCGTCATAATGAGCTTTGTATAAAGCCTGGCTCTTAAACACTTGTATTTTTATACAATTTGCGTTTTTGTGCCACGCAAGTGCGACACATAGGAACTGTTGTAACATCAGTCATTACGTCAAAAAGATGTTGGCTCAGCATTACGTCATGCCCTGCATCGTTTCGTCGCGTCCAACTCTTCAGGGGCCCGACGATGACCCATCTCTGGACTTATACCAGATTATATGCACATCCCTTGGTGTCTCTCACTAAACAAATTGTGTACCTTATCGTAGGGTTCAAAATCACGGTATCACATTACTGATGTATTTTCACACCCAAGCAAGTATGGCGTTATGAGAGCATCGCTCGTCTCTGATAAGCCCTACATCTGATCTTCTTGATCTGGTATAGGTCCAGAGATGGGTGGGCATCGTCGAGCCCCAGATGAGTCGTACGCGACGAAACGATGCAGGACATGGTGTAATGCCGAGCCAACATCTTTTTGAAGCATTGTCTGATGTTGGAACAGTTCCTTACTGTCGCGCTTGCGTGGCATATCCCTTGGTGTCTCTCACTAACACAGACTGTGTACCTAATTGCATTGTACAAAATCACGGTATCACATTGCTGACTTGTATATTTCACTGTGGAATAATCAAAGTATTTATTAATGACTTTCTATTGTACTTTAAACAAAATATAATATTCAATTTGAGTTTATTCACTAGTGGAGTCAACAAACAAGATATTCCATAATTATACTGGCAAAGGAGATAGATTTGGATGCACAAAAGATATTTGTTTTTAAAACAGTTAAAGTATCAGGGAAGCCGAGTGTTGGCTGCGGAACATTAGTGAATGATATCGGTTTTATTGGCCCGAGAATATCTGTTTACATGGATTCAAGCCAACTGGAGCTTCTAGCTACAACAACTCTCCCAATTAATACACTTCTAATTGATATACTTTAATAACTACTTCCTCTTCAACATGATACTACCAACAAGTTAAGAAAAAGTTCCTTACTTAAACCAACGAAATAAATCATTCAAATAACTTCATCCTAAAAAAAAAAAAAAAAAAAACATAAACAGAAACATGTAATTTTTAATATTTCTATAATTTAAGAATTTTTTGTCTTTTGAATTATTTTCCTAAATCCATTAGTTAAGCTGTAATGTGGACTTTAAGTTTCAATTTTAACACGTTCAGGGCTCTCCAGACGGCAAACTAGTGCTCGGAGCGAAAAATTTCCAAGAGTAAAACATTCTTATTTTTAGCCATAAAATCCAAATCCAGTCCTAAAAATTGGTCTTCCTATTCCATTTTTTTAATTATGTAAGTTGCTCAAACTTTTGCTAAACACAGAAAGTTGTCAGCATATGTTCTGAAAGTGCATTTTTAGTCATTATCGAACCCTGAAAACCGCTAAATTGCAAGAGATCGAATTTTTTGAAATAATTATTATTTTTTAGATTTTGACTAAAAAATAAAATAAAAAATCTTAGAAATTAATTGCCAGTGGATAACTTAAACATTAGCTACAATTCGAACTTTTTTTTAATATTATTTCTTGTAACTTCTTTCAATATTTACTTTAATTCCCTCCTTTTAGAATAAAGCGAAGTAACGGTGTGGATATCCCACACATGACTTCCATGAAATGTTGTGGTGTCAATACGTGAGTAAGAAAATTCATTAGTTACACCCATTTTCATGGAAGTAAAGACACTAAAATGCCAAAATCTCCCAAACCGCTAGTCCGATTGTGCTAAAAAATTATAGGTAAAACCTACCTTATAGGACAAATATACTCCCCAAAGGAAAGTCGACATTGACTGTAGTAGTATTCGTGTTCCGAAACATCGTGAGCTACGATGCTCGGGTTTGTGCCATCAGTTTTTCCGACAAAATTTCTAAAAAAAAAAGCCGCAAACCGCATCTCAATACGATGTCTTCAAGCGATGTTATAAAGGATTAAAATTTCGAACGAACGTACGAACCTACATACTTGTATATGAAACGGATTTTAATGATATCCCCGGGTTCGTAAGACCCCTCCTTCACAGAGACCTCGGAATCACGTCTTGGAGGGTATCACCATAGTTCCATTTTCATGGAAGTAAAGAAACAGAACGTTTGTATTCTTTATCAGAAAAAACTTAAAGTATTAACTTTTGGGGGAAAACATTCGTAGCTGTTATTTTTTCGAGCAAGAAATAACTTCCGGACGAGTTAGCAGGGATGTCATTTTTATTGCCAATGAAAGTAGCGTTGAAATGATTAGACGGGTATTTTCTCGGAGGCAAGTTAGCCATTGTAGGTTTTTGTCGAGTAGTTAGGAATCTTCCGAGACATTTGCCGATAGCTCCGTGCAAACGCCTTGTACACTAATGACTAATGTAGTCGTCTTCTATCTCAATCCAATCCGCTTCCTACAAAATGCTTTTCTTTTTCTTTCTTTCTTTTAAAATTTAAATTTTTATTTTTATGGATCATTCTCATTTTATTTTATCAATTCCTGATCTAAAAGTATACATTTATAATCTTCACTAAATAATCGCCTATGACTTGAAAATTATTCTCTTTTCTTTCGGGTTTAAAGAGGAACCGTTGAAGGAATTTCTTGCCAATGCGGGAAACCAACTTATAATTTGGAATGGAGGAACCCTGAACTAGTGTTGTTGTTTTAATCTTAAGCCGGCCATACACGTTGCTGAAAGGTAAACCTGCACAGGTAACCTATACTCACACACAACCTGTAACCTGTGCATACAACCTGTACAGGTAACCTATACACACGCACACAACCTGTAACCTGTGTATATAACGTGTACAGGTAACCTATACACACGCACACAACCTGTAACCTGTGTATACAACGTGTACAGCTAACCTATAAACACGCACACAACCTGTAACCTGTGTATATAACGTGTACAGGTAACATATACACACGCACACAACCTGTAACATGTGTATACAACCTGTACAGGTAAAGCGGAGCGTGTGCTAGCAAGTAATTACATAACTATACAGTTATACTAGCACACACGCTCGGGTTCACCTCAGCGTGTAACAGGTTTATCTGTTAGATTATACCGCAACGTGTATGCCGGCTTTAGCAACGTAATGTACACGACTCATTTAATTTAGGTTCATTTTCGTTTACGTTTAAATGCAGACACAAAATTAGGATCTGGGAATTGCGAATAATCAAGTAACTATCTTCATCTGCAAATATCCCGTATATATGAAGTATTTTTTTTTTTTATATATATATATCTAAAACAAATGACTGTTTTATGTTGTATTAAGGTATTATATTATGGTATTGATTATATATAGTATTGTATTAATCATTTTAAAAATTGGGTTGATTTGAAGTGCTGCGGCCTGTTGCTGAGTAATTATGAGGGTATATCAGCCTATATACTAGTCCACTATGTCATATTAAATCATGTGCAGGCCAATCTCAACTCAGGCTTTCACTGGACGGGAAAAAAATTATCTTTACTTGTGAGAGTTGAAATCCATGTGTCCCCTGCTGGCAAACAAATCCCATAACACTCTAAATCTTTCATCCCCTTCCACACATTTATCAAATTCGTTTTTTTTTTTCGACGTACTGATACAAATATATACACAGTTGATTTTAAACGTCAAAAGCCATAAATGTCAACCATTTTAGGTGACAATTTATGTAAGAGAAACATTGCTGTCATCATTACTCACTATAAATGTTGTCGAAATATCAAAATCTTTCCGATATACTTTAGTTCTATCGCATTTTCAAACTCATATAAGCCAATTGAATTAACACTGTAAAATATCGATTAGTTAATGTTAATATATTTAAATAAAGAAATATATTTGTAAATGATGATACATTTTATTTTTAAAGCCTAGATATAATCAAAAAGATTTGAAATCTTAATAATATTATTAATCAAAATAATAATAATCAGTAGCGTGGATTATCTTGCTTTACTACTATAGAATGTGTTGTATAATTTATTTTTTTAAATTGCCATTAAAATTCATATGCTAAGCAATATTATCTAGCAGTTATACTTTTTATTATTTTTTTTATAATTAAATTATTGTTATACAGATTTTAAGGCTGTAATATGACAATCATTTAATAAAACCTCATCTGAAAGGATCAAAGAGCCGCAAGATATGGATCCAAATCCTTATTATCATCGGTATCATCTTATGACGAATCATTTCAATTTCCCCCTTGCACCCTTGCAACACTATTTTACAATGAATAACCGCAAATTAAGTTTCCTTCTAGATAAGACCCAAGAAATTTCCTCTCTTATAAGAATTACCTAGAGACTGATAAACTCAAGCTATTAGACCCCCATGTATGAAAGGGGTTTAAATTACTCGGTGTCACTTAGGAAAAGTGGCTCCGTAAAACTTAATTATTATCAAATTGAGAATCTGTCGCTCAAAAAATTCACTATGAAACTAAATACCTATTTCCATTGGTTTGGTAATTAAATGATAAGTTTTAATCAAATATTTTTTTAATCGCTTTTTGAGTTTTTGTATTTAAATTTAGTATTACTAAACTAAGTATTATAAATGTTGTAAATTGTATTATAATTTGTAAGTTGCGTTAAAATGTTGTCTGACGATTTATTTATTTCTCCTCTGTTGCTCCCGCTTAAGGTTGAAGAAAACTAGTGGGGTTCACAATCTTTCAACCCCGTACAATTGCCTGAGAGGAGCTGCGCGGTGTTCTTGACACATTCCTAGCTCGAAACGAAAATATGATAATGGACTCCACTTCACTCCATTATCCGATCTGTTTTACCGTTCAGACCGTCTGAGGCAGGTCTATTGTGCTCGTGCACATCTTAATTCAATACATCGTATTTAATTCCATCGGCTAAATCGAAGTTGGCTCTGGCCAGTCTAATAAGGCGTCTAGTCTACGCAAACTTATTCAATTCATGCATATTAGAATATTATGATGATATAAATATTCAGCCAAAAGGATCTACAAGGTTTTTTATTTTTAAATTATATAATTAGATTATGAAAATGCTATAAATCTTACAACGTAACATTTTTTTCCATACGGTTTGTTAGAGAATAATATAAATCGATAACGGTATTATTTCTTGTTATATGTCCATTTGTAATGTAATTTTTAACCATGTTTTACAAAACATATTTATGTTGTTTGTATCATTTTGTTTTTGCCATAATTGTCTTGTCGTATAGTGAATCCATTCAAAACTCTTTTGTTCGGAGGGAAAAGAATACGAGGGTAATGTCGACTTAAACCCATAATTCACATGGATGCGCCATAAATACGACGGGATATGTGTACTCGAGTGGGAGATACTGGGTTTCCGATACAGTTCCCACCAGAAACTCAGATTTATAACTTAAAGATAGTTGGAATTATTCTTTTGCAATTATGACGGTCGGAGGCAATTTGTAGGAGGTTGTGGGATCCCAAGCAGTAGTGCAGAAAGGCCGGCTCTGCTGCGATACCATGTGAAGATACCTTCTTCTCTTTATGAATTACTGTCCGAGCGCCCCTTAGTCCTACCCTCGTTCCGTCCCACCCGTTTTTACCAGGGAAACTTTAATCTGTTAACTACTAATTTGACAGTCCACAAAATCCTTTTCCCTGTTAAACTGATTATCTACATTTCCTTCTGCACTTAGCACCCCCTTCTTCAGATTTATCGTTCTCGGGCCGAAAATGACAGGGCCCTCCAAAACTAATAAGTTATTATCGGAGGATGACCCTTGGTAGCCCCGACTCCTTAGTCTCCGAATCCCGTATAAATAGCCTTCCTAATACTTACTCGCCGCCCTTTTCTCCCTTGCAAAACAATCCTGGATATTTATCTCCTTTTAGCGCTTTAACAAACTCCCTAACTGAATTAACCGCTTTTTACAACGGCACGAAAACTTTTCTACTTGTTTACCTTTTCTCCCCTTTATTGTATAGGTATTTTTATTATTCCCCGATTGAAAAACATTTGATCAAAAACAATGCAATACTTTTGCCTAAAAGAGTTATAATTAATTTTGTTTTGATTCTGAATCTGTTGGCGATTATCATGATTAACTAGTTCTGCCCATTATTAAAGTCGAAGGTAACAAGTAAGGGTCTTATAGAATGTACAACTCAAGCCAATGATTCACTCAAATTTTCATTTTGGTCTATATGTATAATCTATAAAAATGCTGAATGTGTCATGATAAATATATGTATATACTAATTTACATGTTTGGCAGTTCCCTCGCTGTTGAGCCAGGGATTATGTATTTTAATTTACATTTAATATACATTTTAAACAATAAATTCTTTCGACCTAGATATTTGTTGATCATATTTATAGCATATAAAATACAAATACAAATAATTTTCAGTTTACTGTCAAACACCACAATAGTGTATATTATAATTTGTTGACGATCTAGCTGACTCGATTGAATAATCATCAAATTCCTTAAACAGTTTATGAACAATCTACTTTATGATCAATAAACTTATGAACAATCTATTTTAGATCATCATTTTGAAAAAGGTTTTATTATATTATGATTTTTGAGTTAAGTTCAGAGAGAAATATTCAACCCCTTCTACGTCACAGGTAAATATTTAAAATTAAGAATTATTTTGTTATACTTTGATCTCGAAGTAAATTCGGTGACACCCCTAATATCATTTCGAAAATACTTAGTTTTCTACTCGGTGTGTGAAGTGAAACTCAGGAGTATGTTGTTTGTTCGTATCGCATTGCTAACATAGAATCACAGACTTGGCATTTTGCTCAAGTCTTTCAGCGATAAAAAAAAAAAAAAAATCATTTCTTGGTCACAACACTTCCAGTGTGAGAAAAGCCCTTATTATAGTTAATAGGATACATCTAATTACTAACATCAAAGTAAAATTTCGTCTGATTGTTGATAGAGTTCAGAGGTAATACTAATATTAATAAGTTTACGTTCGTATTCGTAAGAACTAGGAAAGATACGGACATTTTCAAGAGTCGACATTATTTTGTTTGTATGACGGAAAGAAGCAATTGGATATTTTTATTTGATTATGTAAATGCCAAGAGCGGCATTGTTGATATTCGGTTGAAGGTTGTGTTTGGGTTTGCTCAGGCATATGTGAAGATATTACAGACCAGGACGGTATAGAGCAGGGTAATCTGGTGGCGTCGTGAGGCAGAATAAGGCGAGGCAGAAGATCAAGCTGCTAACTGGCTCTATCTTGCTTCACCGAGCAGAAGGCAGTTAGGCTCCCGGCTCCATAGCACTCTCTTATAAATTACTGTTTTGATTTCCACGATCCCTTGCCTATTTAGCAAAGGAGTCTTTCTCGTGTTCCTTATCCCTACCCTTTGACAGATTTATTGCCGTTTCGTGAAAGAAAAAAATAAGACAAAATGCTAAACAAGCAGCCGGGATTATCTGACCTACTCCTTTTGTTTATTTGCATTAGGAAATTGTGAGTAGGCAGAATTCTTACCCTTTCTCTACTGACACTTAGGAGCCCGGTAAATTCTATTAACATCTTAGTCGGGTTATCACTGTAGCCGATGGTTTACGTACTTGCGACTTCTAGCACGGATCTATTTACTGACATTAGATCTAGTTCAAATGCCAAGGAGGTAAAACATGTCTCACACTAATGATCGTATCAAGTGGTCGATCCCTCCCGCTCAGCAGGACGAATACCTACATTCTACGTGCATGGTCCATGTTTTTCGGTTGAGTCCCATCGGATTTAAAAAATAGGATTGAAAAAATCTAAAAAGATGTAAGTTGCCTTTACCCATTTATAGGACGATGCTAGGTCAACATCTAGTAGGGAGTCCGGAACTTCCACCCCCAGAGCTGAAATCTGTTGTCACCATTTTATTTACATATTATATTTAAATTAGCAATGGGGTATCAAAAATTTCGGGTTTGAAACTTCATAGTCCGTTTTTAACCCAAAAAGTCTTAAATGGTTTAACGAACTATATTCTTCATATATTTCCGTATAAGATTCCGTACATGATACTAAAGAGTGTAAAATTATTTTTTAGTCGGTAAAATTATTTTTAGTCACCATCTTCCTTTCCTAGACTTGACCTTCAAGGTCTCATAAGAAACAGTGCTTCTTTTACAACCGATTTTTTGTTTATATTTTATTATACCTAACGACAAAGTGACTTTATTTATGCATTGGGCCGATGACTGGGATTTGGAAAATAAATAAATGTTTTACCGTCTGGCTGTGATAAACGTCCATGAGATTACTGTATTGTGACAGTTGTTATCCTGCATTTTTCAAAATTGTCTCATCGCGTACGAACCCTTGATCTTTCTAATTTAAACAAACTTTTAAACGAAAGCTGTTTTAAAGCTAGATATTGAGCTGATTGAAAGCTATTAAGCTCATAAAATCGCATCTATTATCTGTTGAAAGTAAATAAGGAATATGCTTTAAACAACGTATCAGAAGGTTTACTTAATTTTTGGTTTTTGAACAAAGTTTCTACAATATTTTTTGTTTTATTCATGGTAAGGATGTGTCATTTATTATTTCAAATCTACTTAGCGTTATCCTAAAGAACTAACAAACACATCCTAAAACAACACACACATATCAAAAAATATAAACATATATCCATCGTTTGTATATATA
>KZ651564.1:193797-239162 GCA_001010745.2 Gerris buenoi
GTTAGTTATATATATATATATATATATATATATATCTTTACTTAAAAGAATAAGTGAGATAAGATTAACACATAAATTACATTTTTATTAATCTCTGAATTATATACAAAACAAGCAATTGACAGTTGGTTGTCAAAATAAATATAAACAAGTAAAAATAAACAAATACATATTATCTCTCCCCACTAAATTGGGTTCCCAATATCTGGTTTATATGACTTCTATAAACTTGTCCATCGTCCAATATTTACTTCATAGTGTAGCTGCCCTAACTTTTTTACAACTTTTCCAAAACTCCATCGAACTTTAGGACTCCTATGTAATCCCTCACTTGTACTCTTTCGCCTCTTTAAATTGGCGTTTCTCTTGAACCTTTTGTTTGCCGCTTGGGGGTGTTGATTGTTGATGGTACCATGAGGTCTATTCTAGTTCTGATATTTCTGTTAAACATTAAGTTGTACGCACTATCTCCGGTAGAGTTAGGAGCCTTTCTGATTTGCATCAATAGTCGACATAGTTTTAAATTTGTCTCCTCCTTCCTCTGCCATCGCTTTTAAATTCTTTTTAATTGTTTGGACAAATCTCTAAGCCTGTCCGTTGGTAGCTGGGTGGTATGGGGCTGTAGTTTTGTGTAAGTTTCCATAATTTTTAAGAAAGGATTGAAATTTGTATGTCCGGACGTAAATTGCGGTCCGTTGTCAGAAACGAGTGTGGTTAGGAGTCCGAAGGTAGTGAATAGCATTCTAAGTTTACTGATGCACTAATCTGAAGTGGTACTTTTGTAAATGTATGTTTGTGCGCATGTGCAAGATAAAATAATGGGCGGAGAAGGTTGAAACTATGATCTTGAAAATATAGAATGAATTGAAAGTATGATCTACTATCCAAATTTCGTTTCTAAGATTGAATGGATTTCGCAAAAATACGTATATAAATATAAATATCTCAAAAACAGTATGTCTCACTTCAAACGTCCTATGCAACCTTTTTTGTGCAGAATTATGTTAGAGGGGGAGTGGGGAATTAGGGGGGGGGGATCTTGTGGAGAATTTTGAGAAAATAACTAGTGAATAAATTCCTTTATTGACTGGGCTAGCAATACTACTATGCTTGCAATTCTTCTTATAATACTTGTCAAAGGTATTGCAATACTTTTGATTGGGAGTATACCCTAGCTTTCCGAGTCTTGCTACAATTTCTGTACCTCAGAGGTAATCGGCCTACAAAATTAAAATATTTTTTAAAATATGTATTTTTGTAGTATGAGGTACTTATTATCTGCATTTATTAATTAATTATAATCTACATTTATATTAGAACAATAATTTCAGAACTACTATACGTTATATGTTCTTATTATGTCATTCGACTTGTTTCATAATGCAATGTTTCTATCTCAATGTTATTTTTAACCACATTAAATTTACAATGCAAAATTATTTGCTAAGTTTGTGGTATTCCTTTTGGCTCCTTTCCTTTTGGTTAAAATGTGACACAATAATTCACCTTTGAGATTTAAATATTAACTTTAGTGTAATCTTTCATTTATACGAATTATCTACATATTTAGCAACTTCATTGTAATAAGCGTCTATCTCTACATTTAATCCTACAATAACCTGTCCTCCCAAAAAATAGATTTTACATTCCATTTATTTGCATTTTTATTAAAATTTTTATTTTCATTCCATTTTATACATAATATTACTATCCTATTATATATTGTTAACCCTGCAATTGCTAGGTGACATTTTTGGGACTCACACTTGCTGGTGGGGTGTGTGGCACCCCTATATATAAAATAATATAAAAATATTATTATGTTCTTATAAACAAAAATATAGCTTATTTTCGACTAAGGGGACAATATATATGATGAAAAATATGCCCAACTAAAAAAATAAATAACATTTATTTGCAAGAAATGAAAATTACAAATATCCATAATATTTCTTACAAACAATAGGTGATTCAAAAAATTAAAAAATATTAATGTATAAAAATGTACCTATTATTTTATATGATAGTGAATCAAATAAACAAATATTGATACAAAAGTAACAAAAATAATTAAATAGATAAGTTTAATGGCCATTGTTAGCGACAGTCTTGAAGTTTAGCATTTTTTCTTACCCCTTTTATTGTTTTCATTGAAAAACGTTTATATATATACATCAATATTTATATATTTTTTTATAAATTTAGAATATATATTTTTTTATAACTTATATTTATGTATTGTGTCATCATATAAAAATGTATATTATGAAATATCCGTTTTCTCATAGTTATTATTACTTGACATACATAACTGATGTCTTCAATGGCCACAGTAGAAAAGGAGTTGAAATTCTCCTAACCAAACTGCATAAGGTAAAAAAGTTAATGACTGAACCAATAAAAAATCATTTACTAATTAATTACCTACTATCAGAGTTCCTAAATAGAGCACATCATTAAATTGTAATTGTTTTACGATGCTGAGTATGATCGATAGAAATATTGAAATCAACAACCTTGATGACTTTTTATGATCCGTGCCTAAATTTTTTTTTATAACTTTTAAAACAATGTACATCTCTAAAAGGTTAAAAATAATAGAATTTAAAAAATAAGTACGATGAGAAAAAAAAATTAATTCGAGGCTCCATGTTAAATGACACAATCTTCAGTTTCACTGTCGATGCCTCCTAAAGAATCCTGAATATCCTGTTGGTGGTTATGGTGGTCAATATCATCATCTATGACTTGGATAGTGCGCCACATCTCATTAGACTCCAAATGTGTTTTATTAGCTGTCATCCTATCTCCCAAAATGATTAAACTTTATTTAGCACACACCGTAACGTAAAAATCCCTGTCAAAAATCACTGGCACGTGGGGTTTCGCAAACCCCAAAGAACACAAACACTGCTACGTGGGGTGTGGTAAACCCCAAAAAGTCTAGAAACAGAAAATATACCCATACTGAAACCCGCTAGAGACATCATTCTGGGGGAGCCTTCTACTATCATCCTTAACTCTATTTACAAGAAGTTTCATGCGTCTACAATCTCTAGTCAAGATATAACCAACACGCAAACATCGCGTGGGGTGTATCACACCCCACCTAGCAGTTGCAGGGTTAAATCAATATAGTAACAGATTTGGTTAATTTCTTTTTAAAAGCGAAAGGGTTAGAATTGACGGGTTAGTTAAAGAAAGCCGAGATGTGGTACAGGAATGGTTAAAATTACAGGGTTAGTTAAAGAAAGCCAAAGTGTAGTACAGGAAAGGTTAGAATTGCAGGGTTAGTTAAAGAAAGGCGAGATGTGGCACAGGAAAGGTTAGAATTACAGGGTTAGTTAAAGAAAGCCGAGAGTGGTGCGGAAGAGGTTAGAATCTGTAATTCTAACCTCTCCTGTACCACACTAACCCTGTAGCTTAGTTAAAGAAAGCCGAGATGTGGTACAGGAAAGGTTAGAATTACAGGATTAGTTAAAGAAAGCCGAGAAGTGGCACAGGAAAGGTTAGAATTACAGGGTTAGTTAAAGAAAGCCGAGATGTGGTACAGGAAAGGTTAGAATCACAGGGTTAGTTAAAAAAAGCCGAGATGTGGTACAGGAAAGGTTAGAATCACAGGGTTAGTTACAGAAAGCCGAGATGTGGTACAGGAGAGGTTAGCATTGCAGGGTTAGTTAAAGAAAGCCGAGATGTAGTACAGGAAAGGTTAGAATCACAGGGTTAGTTAAAAAAAGCCGAGATGTGGTACAGGAAAGGTTAGAATTACAGGGTTAGTTAAAGAAAGCCGAGAAGTGGCACAGGAAAGGTTAGAATTACAGGGTTAGTTAAAGAAAGCCGAGATGTGGTACAGGAAAGGTTAGAATCACAGGGTTAGTTAAAAAAAGCCGAGATGTGGTACAGGAAAGGTTAGAATCACAGGGTTAGTTACAGAAAGCCGAGATGTGGTACAGGAGAGGTTAGCATTGCAGGGTTAGTTAAAGAAAGCCGAGATGTAGTACAGGAAAGGTTAGAATCACAGGGTTAGTTAAAAAAAGCCGAGATGTGGTACAGGAAAGGTAAGAATTACAGGGTTAGTTACAGAAAGCCGAGATGTGGTACAGGAGAGGTTAGCATTGCAGGGTTAGTTAAAGAAAGCCGAGATGTGGTACAGGAAAGGTTCGAATTGCAGCTCGACAACGCTATTTTTACACCAACAGAAAGGTCACGTGCGAAGTTATTTTTATTTTATTTTTCTCTCCCTCTCTTTCTCTTTTAGCAAGTACATTTAAAAACAAAAAAAATAAATAAATAAATAAAAATAATACTGATGTTATTTAATTTAACATTTTGACGTTTGCTTTTTGTCTTCATAATACTAAAAAATAGAACCATAGATTTTAATCATTGTTGGTTCACCATAAGCGAAGGATGTTTGACTTTTTGTTTTTAGCACTTTTATATAATATTGAAATCTACTTTACTTCACATCTATTATGAAAGGTTTCGACCCTTCATCGAAAGGTGATCATCAGTCTTTATTTCTAAATACATATAAAAAAACAGAACTAATAATAAAAATGTATGGACTTTGAAGTCGAATATAATTAAATTAAGTAAGTCCGCAAGTACAAAAAATGACCAGCAACCATATAATTGTTATCGATTTCAACACTAATTACCTAATATACTTGTCATTTTAGAAATGAACACTGATGATGACCTTGCGATAAAGAGTCTAATAGTTTCTAAATAACATTTATGCATTAATTTTATCATTATCACACCTGAAGATCCATTTACCATATGAACAATTCGATTATAAAAGTGCTGACTTTAACGTAGTCTATTAACTTTATTCTCATTCAATCCTTTTTTTAACGCATAATACCTTATATATGCAATACATGTTTACTTATTGTATGTTTTAATATTTTTCTTAAAAAATAGCTGACTCCTCGCACTTGGTATATATTTTTTTTTTTGTAGGAATATATTTCCCTCAGCGAGAATATCTATAATGGAATGATGAGAAAACTCTGCTGGAAGATCAGAGATTTTAATATGCTAATATGGGCTCAAATTGAAGTTAGGAACGTTATGAATTATAGGGTACGCGAACACTATGATATTTTTCCCATATCCCACACACGTGGTATTTATCGAATAGAACAGTCACGCTGAGTATTGTATTAAATTGTTCATACCGAGTTCATGCGGTAAAATCACGTACTCAAGAAATCTTTTCCCCGTATTAGCCCAGTCGCTTTAGGGTTTTACTTCGGAATAAATTCCACCAAGCTATATTTTGTATACAGCCTTGTTTTGGCATCAGAAATAACCACTCAAAAGTCTAGCTCTATTGGGTGCTCGGAACCTTTCAAAATGGCGGCCAAAAGGTACAAAAAATCAGTTTTTCTGAAATATCTCGAAATACGTCAATCCTACGACAAAAATAGTTCAAAACTAAAATTAAGAAAATTAAATTCTCTACAAAAAAGGTTCGGCACAGTTCTTCTGTATAGGTAGCGTTTTCCAGGTAATCACGCGGGGAATAGGACCCCAGCATTCGGAGCGTCTCGTATACGACGTTCGGAGCGCGACAGCGCTCAATGTTCCTCGAATATCTCGTCGACGAGCCATTACCTGAGGCTCTCCTCAGATAAATCAGTATCTTGTGTCCTCTTTCCGATTAGTGAGACGATTAGGAGTAATAAGTATGGCAAGGTGCTAGTAAATAGAAGTAAATACTTTCCGTTAGGCGTTTTTATTTTAACTGCACCAGATTCTCGACCTCATGGGTGGTGTGTAAGGGAGTCAGTGGAGGATTTAAAGGGGGATCACAAGGGTCATGACTCCCTCCCCCCTCTCAAATCTTTAGGTTTTTTACAAAGAAAAAGCGTGACACTTAGTGTATGTATTTGGAAAAAAAGAATATTGAATTTATTGTGATGCTATACAACCGAAATTGTTTTACAATGTACAGAGATATAGTAAAGAAGACATCTCCTGTAAAAAGGAAAAGTTTAAAAAAAAAAAAAAAACTAAATAAATGGGAAAGTGTGAAATAGTTGGTCCAAATAGTGCAGTTTTACCAATTAATGCCAAAAGAGAAAACTTTATCTAAAAAATGGAAATTTTTTCTTAAAATTCCAGAAATTTTCCTAGGGCTCCCAGACTCACCCCACCTATGCTTCTGCAATAGCTCGACCATCCCCTAAAATCCGATGTCCCGTTATGGAGTAAACTTTATATTATGGCCATTGCCACTCTAAGAAAACATATTTTTTAAAACAATTGATCAAATGACACAGTTTATAATAGATTTTAAGTGATATTGCATAATGTCTAATGGCTGATCTATTTAATCTACAATGAGTAGGTGTACAAATTTTATTATTTTACAACTACAATTTTTAAGTTAGTATTAAAATTATTTACAAAAACACTTGAGTTCATATACACTTGTGTCAACTAAGTACACCAATGTTTCAACAAAATCGATGCTGAATTTGTTTAATTTATTATCTGCATTTGTTATTTATTATCCCCCCCTCCCCAAATAATCAACGAAAAGGGAAAGAAAGTGACATAGAGAAGGAAAGGGCTGAATATTGTAATGTATGGGAGGCATTCTCCAAAATTGCGGGAGGCGCCGGATTCCTTAGGTTCGCCACTGTTTGAAATGTCTATAAAGTTTACATTTCATGCTTTGCTTTAAAGTATATTTTAAATAAATTAAAATTAAATTAAAAATAATATTTCATGTGTCTAGAATTTCTCGTATTTTAAAGAATGCTCACTTATGTTATTCCAAAACTGAAGCTGTGTTCTCCTTAATGTTTATTTAATTCTAACAAATAAATAAATAAACAAGTTTTATTAACTTATTCCAAAAAAATAACAAAAACCAACATGAAAAGAAGATTTAATTTTAATATTGAAACATTAAGACAGAATTATGATTCAGAAAGTAATTATATAGCATTAATTAGAGATTAACATTAAAAGATTTTAAATCTAAATTATATGGTATTTTCCATAAAAAAATGGCAAATTCTACAAAAAAAAAAATATTCTTTTGACCTTTAAAAGCCATCTAAAGTCACCCTACTAAATAAATAAATAATAAAAGTTGTCTAGTTACAATAATGCGGGTTCTATGGCTTAAAAAAGTCTTTCTTAAGATTTTGGGGTTAAAAAAACAAGAACTTAACTGACCACAAATCCCTTTTTACCATTCACAGTGATTCGCATTTTGTAAAACTGGTCATAAATTATAAATAATTTATGTGACAGTTATTTATATGTCAAGTTTCTGTCAACATACAACCGAAAACTTCCAACTAATGTCAAATTCAAAAAAGAAGAAAAATAGTTTTTTATGCAACTAGGCAGCAAAATGGAATTTTACTGACGAGTGATGAAGTTATCTTCCGAGCCGGAGTCGAGAATTTACTGCCGCAGGCTACGAAAATTTACTGCCGAGGCAGGCAATATACACGAGGCAGAAATATTTCCTTTGCTGTCTTGTTGCATACAATATTTTGTCTACTCACGCTGTTTAGATAAAACATGAAAGCTTAGGCGAAAGAGTTAGTTTGAGATGAATCGTCAACAAACTCAAACCAAAACAAGTCTTGCTCCAGTGTTGCCACTTCTTACTCGAGATTAATTATTCAAAGACCTACAATNTACAATATTTTGTCTACTCACGCTGTTTAGATAAAACATGAAAGCTTAGGCGAAAGAGTTAGTTTGAGATGAATCGTCAACAAACTCAAACCAAAACAAGTCTTGCTCCAGTGTTGCTACTTCTTACTCGAGATTAATTATTCAAAGACCTACAATTCAAATCCTTTTTCAGTTTCTAATTTTATAAAATAATATTATTAATACATTATTAATATAACACTGCTTTGTAATTATACAAATATAAATTAAACTAAACACAAAGAAAAAAAGGAATTATGACAAGCTGATAAACAATGTACTTTCCTGCCAAGGCAGAGAATATTTCCCTGACTGTTTTAACTACTTTTCTGCCTGTATATAATATGCAATATGTTAATGACAAATCAGCGAAATAGTACTTTCCAGCCTAAAAACAGTTCATAATTGCTTTTTGTTGCCGTGAGTAGATAAAAAAAATTGAACTGTAACAATTATTATTGTGCTTATGACTTCATTGATATTATAAAATATTTGTTAAATCTGCTATAAAGAGTAATTTAAATTACTAGTCTAGTCTTGGATCCTTTTAAGGGTTTGTGAAAATAAATTACTTCAATTCATTTCAGTTCGGCAACGTTTCGGCTTGACCGGCCATTTTCAAGCCTAAAAATGTACGGATATTACTCATTAAACTACAATAAAGAACATATGACAAACCTAAAAAAGGATTACTGTAGGGTACACCTACAACCAGTATTCATACGAGTAATTTAAACATTTACTGTGATCTTAGAAATAATGAGAAAACTCTGCTGGAAGATCAGAGATTTTAATATGCTAATATGGGCTCAAATTGAAGTTAGGAACGTTATGAATTATAGGGTACGCGAACACTATGATATTTTTCCCATATCCCACACACGTGGTATTTATCGAATAGAACAGTCACGCTGAGTATTGTATTAAATTGTTCATACCGAGTTCATGCGGTAAAATCACGTACTCAAGAAATCTTTTCCCCGTATTAGCCCAGTCGCTTTAGGGTTTTACTTCGGAATAAATTCCACCAAGCTATATTTTGTATACAGCCTTGTTTTGGCATCAGAAATAACCACTCAAAAGTCTAGCTCTATTGGGTGCTCGGAACCTTTCAAAATGGCGGCCAAAAGGTACAAAAAATCAGTTTTTCTGAAATATCTCGAAATACGTCAATCCTACGACAAAAATAGTTCAAAACTAAAATTAAGAAAATTAAATTCTCTACAAAAAAGGTTCGGCACAGTTCTTCTGTATAGGTAGCGTTTTCCAGGTAATCACGCGGGGAATAGGACCCCAGCATTCGGAGCGTCTCGTATACGACGTTCGGAGCGCGACAGCGCTCAATGTTCCTCGAATATCTCGTCGACGAGCCATTACCTGAGGCTCTCCTCAGATAAATCAGTATCTTGTGTCCTCTTTCCGATTAGTGAGACGATTAGGAGTAATAAGTATGGCAAGGTGCTAGTAAATAGAAGTAAATACTTTCCGTTAGGCGTTTTTATTTTAACTGCACCAGATTCTCGACCTCATGGGTGGTGTGTAAGGGAGTCAGTGGAGGATTTAAAGGGGGATCACAAGGGTCATGACTCCCTCCCCCCTCTCAAATCTTTAGGTTTTTTACAAAGAAAAAGCGTGACACTTAGTGTATGTATTTGGAAAAAAAGAATATTGAATTTATTGTGATGCTATACAACCGAAATTGTTTTACAATGTACAGAGATATAGTAAAGAAGACATCTCCTNAAATATTGTTATAGGCACTATAGTCACCGTTTTAATAGAAATCTGGTTCGATAACTCTACACGGCATGGATAGTTTTGTATTATTAGTCATTTCAAAGAGTTCTCAATGATGAAAAAAAAGTTGATGATCACAAGTTGAAATCTGTTTAGGTGTTTCTTTCATGATCAATATGTTGTCCTCAAAATCCTCGTCTAATCTGCTAATTTAGCGAAGAAAATTCGTTTTTCTTTCAGGTCAAGAATCTTAAATGTTACATCTAGTTGGAATCTTATTTATCTTAGTTTTTGATCTAGTATATTCTAGTTCTGAATTTACTTGGGCCGTAAATTTGTCTAAATTAATAGAAAGATTTACATATGATTGCCTAGAAGGGCAAAGTCATTAGAAGACTGCCTCCTGCCTCCTTCCCTTCGATACACCGTAGTCCTGCTAGCATGCTGTCTTCTATCTTTTTCAACTCTTCTCTTCCACGGCTTTGGCCCATGCTCGTGCATTCTAACCACCCCGACTACCTCCTGCTTCCGGCCGCTACCCTAGTCCTCTGAATCCTTAACCCCTCATTTAAATGTACCCTGTTTTTTCTTTAGGGCAATAGGACTTTATTTCTCTACTCTTCGGAGTGCTCTTCTAAAATCATGTACCAACTCTTAATCTCTCACTACACTTATATTCTAACTAATTAAAAATTAATTCCCTTTCAATATTTTTTTGAGACTGTTAGATCTGTCCTTTGGTTGTTTAGTTTTACCTTTACCTAAATTTTGATGTCATACTTTTTAATGCAATTCAACCCCATTTCGATACTTAACACTCTCATAAATAAAACTTAAACAGTTGATTATATAAATAGGAGGTGATTGAATCACGAGCAATCCTAATTACAAATGATTGCGGTGAATATCTTAGGGATATTTTCTATTTGCATGAAATCTCGGCCCGAACAATTGATTATGATAAAAATAGTAGTTTTGTATAACACAATATTTTTGGTTCTTTGCTGCTTTGATAATAATTTAATTTTATCATTTTTATAATGATAAATGTGAAGTACAATACGGGTTAAGAGTAGGTTAAGATAAACAAACTTCAATATCTTAGTAGTTATTTCTTTGCTAAAGAAACAAATAAGAAAAAAAAAAAATTAAAAAAAAAAAAAAAAAAACGAGAAAAAGTTAGTTGTATTAAAATGTATTCACTATTTTTATTAAACGATAAACTTCTTTGTTAATGCTAGCATAATTTGTCGTCCTTTTCTACGTTTAATGTCAAAGAACGTTGACAGACTAAATTGGAGGTTTTTTTGTTCGTCGCTACACATTAAGGAGAGTTTAGAATTTATCACCTTGGCAAAAGATTACATTAAGAGGTCTCCATCATCTTACTGTTTTATTCAACCTATAATTATCCGATTAAAATGCAAATCACCTTTTTTTTACGTCCCAAATTAAAGAGAGAAAAAAGATAAGAAATGAAAATTATTCCAACAGAAAAAGAGAATTGTTGTAAAGGCAATGGACGTCAGATCGAGAGGGAAAAAGAATGTTTGGTTTATTGCCGATGTTAGAGGATAGCTTGAAGCCGAGGAGTTATGATGTGGACAGTTTAAATGTGCCTCGGACCGGTTATATTGCATCGGGTTAAATGTTTTCGGTCGGAAAGCAGGCAATCACATTAACGTCGGTTATGTCGGGTCAGTGATTGTTATCTATATTACTGCCACACTAAGAGTATCCATTGTAACACTCGGGGACAGGTTCGGGAAACATCGAGTCCGTTTAGGACTGAGCGTGAGCGAGTCGCTAACTCGGCCTTTGGTGAATTATCTCTTCTTGAATTCTCTTCTTTCTTGAATTCTCGGGTGTTGAGAATACGATTAACCCGTCAAACAAAGTCCGGACCGAGACGAGATTATGAAACTCTTAAACAAATGTCTTCTCAAAAAAGTCTTCCGATCCAAGAGTGGATAAAACCCGCTTCTGCCTTAGAGAAGCTACTCGTCAAATGGTGAATTACTCTAATATTAGTATTTGATCATAAACATCGATATGTAAGGAATCGGATCTGAGTAAATGTTATTTCACCGGAGATGCTTGTACTACTACTTAATACATTTAACACATCTAGTACTTATTAATATTATTTTGTATTTTGAACGACTGTTCTTTTGGTCTAGGACTAAATATTTAATTGATCGTACGGAGCGAGAAAAAAGCGCGGATATTTGAGCGAGGTACAAAAAACAGTTATGTTAATTTGATAAGTTCGGGGACAAGATGGCTCGGAACCTCGAGGCTCGTCGGGGACCCCAAGGAAAACAGAGGTTAAAGATACTAGGAGTTGTTTTACATAATAAGCTTAAGAGCCAATGACTCGAGACCTCCCAGCCAACCTCCTACCTAACCCTTTTAACACATGCTACATTTTACACACTCCTTAAGTACTTTATATCTACATTCAAATTGCGAGTTTACTTTTTCCATTATTAGTTTTATTAATTATACTGAGCTCGCGATTTCTGTAAGGTCCTGTAAGGCCCTACGCTCACGGAGCAACTCAAAAGATTTCTGATTACAGACGCAAATGCCTAACTAGTCCACTACGAGTTTTATCAGTTGTAATTGAATCGGACATCACAGACGGCGGATCTACTTACAAACTAGTTTTTTTTGTGTTTGCGTCGAGTCAGATATAGGACTTACCAGAGACGAGCGTGATCTCATACCACCATACTCTTCCTACGGGCCACGCTTGAGTGGAACATCCCTCGGTGTCTCTCACTCTCACAAATCGTGTAGCATATTGCAGTTTGCAAATACGGTATCATTTCAAATATTGCTGATCTGTTTTATGAGAGATGTATGAGAGCACGCTTGTCTCTGATAAGTCCTAGATAATTTCAGTGAACGAGTTTCAGTGACGAGTTTCAGCGAAGATCAGATATTATTTGATCTTCAGATCTCTGATTTCAGAACGAATTTCAGTGACGAGTTTCAGTGAAGATCAGATATTATTTGATCTTCTTGGTCTGGTATAGGTCCAGAGTTGGGTGGGCACCGTCGGGCCCTGATGAGTCGGACGCGACGAAACGATGCAGGACACAGCGTAATGCCGAGCCAACATCTTAACGACGAAGTGTCTTGTGTTATAACAGTTCCTATATATGTATATGTATGACGCATCCCTTGTCACTCCCTCTCAAAAATTGTGAATGATTATAAAAAAACATAATTTCATGTATATGAGTTTATAATTGCACTTATTTTAAACGACTATCATAAGATATTGGACATACGATGGGACATTAAAAATTGTTTTCTAAAAGTCTGAGTTTATTGCAACAACGAATTATTCGATATTTGTTTTTATTTTTTTCAAGACATAGATTAACTAAATATGTAATTCGTATTAATTTTCTTCTGCGTAACGATAGTAATTTATTAATTAATTGTTATCCATGGCAATATTGTAAATGTTCTACCTTCCAAAACACAGTGGAATCTAACCATTTCGTTTACTTTTGGATTGGCCTCGTGTGTTGAAACGCATCCCTTATGAGTTTGTAACCGGTTAGTGATTTCAATCCCCAACCACCTTTTGGGCCCAGTTTATCTTCAAGTACAATAAAATAATAATTTTCCCATCGAATCTTTGCTATACTTGTTTATGCGAGTCAGGTATAAAATAGGGAAAGAAATGAGAGCAGTGAATTATTTACTCCGACATCATTAGCGACATAAACATAACCGAGAAAAGGGTATAAGTATATGATTGAGAAATTACCTTTATAAAAGGGGTTAGTCGAAGCATCGCGTGGGTTTACGGCTGCAATAAAATAATGTTTTGTGGGAGGAGGTAAGTATTAGAAGAAGGCGTGGAAAAGAAGGGTGTGTAGTGAGTAGTGTGTAGTGTGCAGTGTGTTGTGTGCAGTGTACAGTAGAGGTGTAAGACGTGATGCAGTCCAATTGAATTGTGTATGTGCAAGATGAGTAGACGGAGGGTGGTGGAAGAAGGAGAGGTATAGGGCCATGTCAGACCCTAGCGCACAAGCATTCCGGACCCTCCCGTACCGTGTCTTCCCGATACACAGACCCATTGTTCTACAAAGCTAGCTTTAATTAAAACGCCTAACCACCCCTGAAAACAGATTTATGCTCTTCTGCTCCCGCAAGCTTTTCCGCATCCGTTTTCCCTACCGGCCCTTTCCTGTTTATACCTCGCCGACTTTTAGTTTTCCCCCGACAACTGACCCCTAACGGCTTGCTCGTAGGCTTTGTTCCGCTTTCGCCGGATTTATATACACCTGCATAAGGTTTCGGACGACAGACACACGCCCTTTCCTAACAACTTGGCTTTTTTTACCACTGGAACCAGAAAAAAAAGCCGCCGCCAACACTCACCCTTTACCTATATACTCGATCCCCTCGACAAGGAAGAATTAAACATTGCCTTCCCCTAAAAGAAAATTATTCGTGATGTATCGTAAAATCGGATTAGTCTCTCCGCTTCCGGTATTAAAATCAACAGACTACTACCGACTTAAGCAAATTCAGTCATAGCAAGTTGTAACCCTGATACCTCTGGCATTTAATTTTCACGAAAAACTTGTCGTCAGTGGGATCTTTATTATTTATTCACGTTGTACGAGACTAATTGTGACTTTGAACTTGGTGATTAGTAATGTAGAAAGGATAATTATAATTAGATGATTAGGATGTAGAAAGGTTATCGTCACTAGATCAGAAATGTTCAATGTTCTTCCATACATTATGTAAATTAAATCGAATTAAATAAATCAGGGTAAAATAACATTAGATATTATTGATGTTTCCAATTGATTTGGAAATATCGTAATTCAATTGATCGAATAAATTCGACGAGCGACTATAGTCGATATAAGAACCCCAAATTCGATCGTTGTCACAAAGGTAGATTATCTCTGATGAAGAAAATTATCAGTATTTATAATTTGTCCAAACTGATATACATGATAAACTTAATAAATATATGATAAACTTAATATATGATAAACTTATTATATGATAAACTTAATATATGATAAACTTATTATATGATAAACTTATTATATGATAAACTTATTATATGATAAACTTATTATATGATAAACTTATTATATGATAAACTTATTATATGATAAACTTATTATATGATAAACTTATTATATGATAAACTTATTATATGATAAACTTATTATATGATAAACTTATTATATGATAAACTTATTATATGATAAACTTATTATATGATAAACTTATTATATGATAAACTTATTATATGATAAACTTATTATATGATAAACTTATTATATGATAAACTTATTATATGATAAACTTATTATATGATAAACTTATTATATGATAAACTTATTATATGATAAACTTATTATATGATAAACTTATTATATGATAAACTTATTATATGATAAACTTATTATATGATAAACTTATTATATGATAAACTTATTATATGATAAACTTATTATATGATAAACTTATTATATGATAAACTTATTATATGATAAACTTATTATATGATAAACTTATTATATGATAAACTTATTATATGATAAACTTATTATATGATAAACTTATTATATGATAAACTTATTATATGATAAACTTATTATATGATAAACTTATTATATGATAAACTTATTATATGATAAACTTATTATATGATAAACTTATTATATGATAAACTTATTATATGATAAACTTATTATATGATAAACTTATTATATGATAAACTTATTATATGATAAACTTATTATATGATAAACTTATTATATGATAAACTTATTATATGATAAACTTATTATATGATAAACTTATTATATGATAAACTTATTATATGATAAACTTATTATATGATAAACTTATTATATGATAAACTTATTATATGATAAACTTATTATATGATAAACTTATTATATGATAAACTTATTATATGATAAACTTATTATATGATAAACTTATTATATGATAAACTTATTATATGATAAACTTATTATATGATAAACTTATTATATGATAAACTTATTATATGATAAACTTATTATATGATAAACTTATTATATGATAAACTTATTATATGATAAACTTATTATATGATAAACTTATTATATGATAAACTTATTATATGATAAACTTATTATATGATAAACTTATTATATGATAAACTTATTATATGATAAACTTATTATATGATAAACTTATTATATGATAAACTTATTATATGATAAACTTATTATATGATAAACTTATTATATGATAAACTTATTATATGATAAACTTATTATATGATAAACTTATTATATGATAAACTTATTATATGATAAACTTATTATATGATAAACTTATTATATGATAAACTTATTATATGATAAACTTATTATATGATAAACTTATTATATGATAAACTTATTATATGATAAACTTATTATATGATAAACTTATTATATGATAAACTTATTATATGATAAACTTATTATATGATAAACTTATTATATGATAAACTTATTATATGATAAACTTATTATATGATAAACTTATTATATGATAAACTTATTATATGATAAACTTATTATATGATAAACTTATTATATGATAAACTTATTATATGATAAACTTATTATATGATAAACTTATTATATGATAAACTTATTATATGATAAACTTATTATATGATAAACTTATTATATGATAAACTTATTATATGATAAACTTATTATATGATAAACTTATTATATGATAAACTTATTATATGATAAACTTATTATATGATAAACTTATTATATGATAAACTTATTATATGATAAACTTATTATATGATAAACTTATTATATGATAAACTTATTATATGATAAACTTATTATATGATAAACTTATTATATGATAAACTTATTATATGATAAACTTATTATATGATAAACTTATTATATGATAAACTTATTATATGATAAACTTATTATATGATAAACTTATTATATGATAAACTTATTATATGATAAACTTATTATATGATAAACTTATTATATGATAAACTTATTATATGATAAACTTATTATATGATAAACTTATTATATGATAAACTTATTATATGATAAACTTATTATATGATAAACTTATTATATGATAAACTTATTATATGATAAACTTATTATATGATAAACTTATTATATGATAAACTTATTATATGATAAACTTATTATATGATAAACTTATTATATGATAAACTTATTATATGATAAACTTATTATATGATAAACTTATTATATGATAAACTTATTATATGATAAACTTATTATATGATAAACTTATTATATGATAAACTTATTATATGATAAACTTATTATATGATAAACTTATTATATGATAAACTTATTATATGATAAACTTATTATATGATAAACTTATTATATGATAAACTTATTATATGATAAACTTATTATATGATAAACTTATTATATGATAAACNTATATTTATTAGATATTATAAGCATTTTATAAGAAAGAGACAGAATAAAAGAGGAATATCTCTTAAATTTTAAATAAATAAAAAAAAACTATAGGGCTTGGTACTCGCGTATGCAAATTAGATGAAGCTAAGATACAAAGAAAGGTAAGTTGAATGGAATGATACAATGGCACTAATAGTCCTTGTCCAGGTACAGAGTTTGCTCTTAACCTGCATTTCGTCTCTTTACTTCTTTAGTCCGTCCCTAGGTCCGAGAACATGGGTACTCACCATGTAGGTGAGTTCAAATATTCGTGGTACCGCCATTTTAAATATACTGTGTCATTAAATGTTTTACCTTCCTAGCATTCAAACCATAATCAGATATACGTGTGATAATGGTCATTTATAAATGAACTTTAGTTTCAAGCGAGATTTAGCGAGTACACTAACCACTCTAGTAGGTATCCCGAATTCCCGTCTTACTTATATCTATTAAGTTTATTATTTGGTTTGTCCATATTGTTCAACCTATCCACATGGTCAAAAAGATCTTAAATTTAGCTTCTATACCAATACTAAATAAAACTATTATGGAGTTGTCGGACTTAAACATTATATAGGGACCCGTGTATAGAGCCCCGTACACATAAACAAACTTCTGATAAAGTATTTTTATGCTACGGAATCCGACTACAAACATATAAATACATCGAAAAGATCGTACCTAATTTTAAAAAAAAGTATATTGTCAATAAAAAATAAAATCATTTTTCTTTCGAAATTTCCAAAAATTTGTATCTTTACTTTTGGTCGAAGAATGTTCATTAATGTTTTTCATATTTTTTGCACTTTACATAAGGGAGATAGAGGGGGTGCGGGGCACTTTTCACACTCACTTTAAACTTGCCTACGCTCGCCTTATTAAAGTTATAGCCAAAAAATTCGAATTATATACTTTTTGTAATCAGCTCGACGTACCCTTTCATATGATACCCCTCCCCTCATGGTGTCGAAAAAAAAAAAAAAAAAATTAACTCTTAAGTTTTTTTACCCTATTTTTTTTAAGTCGCTATATTTTTAACATGTGTAAGTACAAGACATATACATGCCATATTTCAAAGTCATCGGACGAAAGGTGTAGCCGTGAGAGCAGGCGACGGACAGACAGACACACGCAGGAAAATATAAGGGTCCTTGGTTTTGCCTACGAACCATACAAAAACGGAGGATGCGGCCATGTCCCGCCCTTTTTGGTGGACAATGTGATTTTCATGATCCAACTTGGTTGGTAGACCAATAATCATGTTACTTAAAATCAAAGAAATAATGTTACTTAAAAAACTTCAAATCATTACTCCAAATCAAAGTGTTACCTTATCAAGAGACAATCTGCCATCAACTTGATTTTTGGTCTACGAACTAATTTAGTACCCAGGATCATGAAAACTGTCCACCAAAAAGGTTAGGACTTTTTTAGGAGGTTTCTTTTTTTCAAATGCCTATTGCAAAGCTATGTCCCGCAGACGAACTTAGCCGACCACATATTCTTAAAAGGCACCAAAACATTTACTTATAACAGAATTCTAGCTTGATGTTAGTCAGACACTTTTTTGCACGCTATCTCCTGGACTATTATTTGTTAACCAATCTAAGGACATAGGTCTCTCTTAACTTCTCCCGCATGCAATTCTATTTATTGTACTTCTGTGCCACAACATACCGGAAACCCTGGTAATATCATCTTTCCATCGCTGTACAAGTCTTCCTCTTGCTCTTAACCCGTCTGCGTCTCTGGGATACCATTCAGTTAGGCGCTGAGCCCATCGCGGCAGAGCCCGAAATTGGCAGCCATAGGTCAATGAGGGAATGATGCAACTGTTAAATGCCTTTCCTTTTAATTATGGTGGCATGCTGCTTTTGAAAATATAGAGTTAAGGTTCCGAAATTCCTGTCAAGCTAAGTTTTACCTTTTTTTTTACATCCTTACGAGTGCTCTCTTTGTCTAAGGAGATAAGTTGTCCTAGGTAAATTGCAGTTTTACTTTTACTCCACTTAAGTGGTTTTCCCTTTACTTTTATTTCCCTTTTTTTCTCCATTGGTTAGCACATAATATGTTTTCTCTAGATTGATTTGTAGACCCACCAGCAGACCTAGCTTCCTTCAATTCGAGAGTTCTTCGCTTGTCTTTAATTTATCATTTTAATAAACAAGCGTTCATTCACTACTAATTCTATTCATCTTTAGCATTATTTTATTATACTTAAAATATAAGTAATCTAAAGATGATAACTTGAAATCGATTGTCAAAGTCACACGATGCATATAAAACATGATAATTACTAGTGACATTGTATTCTATGTAGTGTTTATCTTCGTTTCTCCAAATCAGTTATCCCACAATCTACCGATTACCACAGATACATTTACCTGCTTAAAGTTGTCTTATCCCCACAAATAACCTAACCTCTACATTGTTGCGTATGTTACAATTGTTTAATAAAACAACAATCGTTTTAAAACATACAACTTCTCAACAACTTTTTTTAAAATTAAGCGTGATGGTTATCTTTGACGTGGATCTTATAGAGCACATACAGGTACATGTTAAGCGCAAGACCCCGGCATTTGCATTATGTTTAATTAATTTTATCCGGTGCATCACATTAACATAGTAAAGCCTTCCTTTTTTAACTCGAGCAGTCGTCATTTATTTTTTTTATTACCGTTTTATTATTTCAATGGAGAAACATAATCTCAATTATCCACAGTGCGTTTTATTTCTTCCTCGTCACTTCTAATTATATAAGATATTATAAAATTTACTGTTGAAGGTGCATTTATGACTTTAATTATAGCTCGATTCCCCCCTCCCCCGCTATTTTTTTTTATTAAAATTTCGTTTCCGTTAGATATACACTATGTTTTATTTTTTTTTTTTAAATCGAGTGCGTGAGGGGTGACATTTAGGGAAGTGGAAAAGTGTAATTAAGATGTTTAAAGTTGTCTTGCAGTTTAATTCAAGTTTAATTGCTTTTCAATTAACAATTATCAAACGTGTTGAGATGCATACTAATCAGGGGTACTCGGTACTCGTACGCTTACTTCCCGTCCCCTTTACCTGTTAACTGTACGGCGCCTAATTACTTCTTTACAATTTTTTTTTCCACCTTTTACTCGCTATCTGCTTTCAAGTACGTTATCGTTTTAAAGCAAATGTCCCTTTTACTTTATAATATTTTAATTATCATTTGTTAACCGTACTACGATCCCTTTGTGAGATTTCCAGCGTAATAAATAAGCTGTTAATGCACGTAAATTAAAATAATCAAGGGTTTGCTTGTCATACAGAAGATAATTATTTAAAGAAACATCATGTTACAAATCATAAACTTGATCCGACAATGAGAGGGCATTTTTGCCACATGTTAACATTGTCAAGATCACAGTTAAGTTGGTGTTGGAGAGTGTGTCTAGTTTAGCGAGAACTATGAGAACCTCACCGATAAAACAATACATTAACATTTGCCAACGATACATCTGTATTCTTTCAATCTTCTCCAGATCGACAATTCTAACATCCACTTGAAGGATGCGCCTGTCATCTTTTTTATATTCGTTTTTTAACAAAGGCCTTCTCTGACTGTTCGGACGAGATGCCAAATGCACTTTATAAAGTCTTTACTACATCGGTTATTTCGTGTGTTCTTAGGGCCTCAAGATAGTCAAATTACACATGTGTAAAATTCATGTTTTATAAGACTCTAACACAACGTTTCTTTGGCCACGAAGTAACAGTAGGAATGGTCTGATACCTTCCCTGCAGTGCTAACGTAAGTGCTAACTTCCTTCCAAGCCTTATCCAGCTTTCCTTTCCCGACTTAACAATTTTAAACGCTTTTGCTCCTCTCTCAGCTACCTTATATAGTCCTTCTTAAGGTGCTTATAGAGGCGCTTTTACCGAGTCTCTGCAAATGAACACGTGTCTGTATTTATTTAAGTTCGGGTTAATAAAGACTTTTGCTTTTCCGTGACGGGTAGGTGTGTGTAGAAGCAGTTTCTTCATGTCCTCTACTAAATGGCTTATATAAGTTCCCTCGCTTTCTTGCTTGGGGACGACGTAAACTCCTCCTGGAATTCGTAGGAATTCCAGCACCGTACGTTATTTCCGCTACGGTGGCTCCAAAATATTCATGTACAACTGTTATGAGTCCTAATAATACAGTCAGTAACGATTCTGTCCACTTGCGGGGTTGTCATTTCAAAGCAGCAGGTGTTTAAACAATTATGACTCAAACTGTCGGCCTTGGTCTGTCGTCACCGTCAGAGGAGTGCCGAAAAGAGATATCCAACTTTCATGAAATGCCTCTGCAACCGTTTCAGCATGTATATATATTAAAGGTATAGCTTCTGGCCATCTTGTAAACCTTTCGATGCACTTAAGGCAGTTCCTGTATCCCTCTGACAGTGGTAAAGGTCCTACCAGATCTATATTGACATGGGCAAATCTTGCTCTGATTCTCTAAAGGTTCCTGGGTGGGGTTTTGTTGCTGGTGAACATTGTTACACTGGCATACTATGAGACACGTGCGCATTCATGTACATCCTTATTCATTCCTTGCCAAAAATAGTTTGTTCTGATTATTTTTTTAGTTGCTCTTGTACCAGGGTGTGACAATCGTGTAAATGATTAAATACATTTTCTCTGTATGAATGAATTTTTCAAATAAGGCATTGGCCTGTTCATTGATGTATCGCAAATTATCACCACACCATTTACTGTGACAGGCACCAGCTTCAATCCTGTTTTTCCTGACAGCATGTTCTTGAGTGGTGGGTCGGCTTGTTGTTCCTGCACAAACTTCTCCAGAGCAATTGCAACAGAAAAAGTGGTAGTGATTGCTTCTAGTCGGGATAAGGTGTCGGCTATTGTGTTTTTTCCCCCCGAAATATGTTTAATATTTGTAGTAAACTGACTGATATGATTTAAATTTCATTGCTGTGTGGGAGAAAATGTATCTGATCTGTATAAAAAAGTACTGTAATGTAAAAGAGCAAACAAGTGGTTTATGGTCGGTGTACAAGGTAAAATGTCCTTCTAATAGGTGTTTGAAATGGCGCACTGTTGCATATGCTGCCAAAAGTTCACGGTCTTAAGCGCTATACTTCCTTTGACTGATATCTAACTTCCTGGAGAAAAATTCCAGGGGTTTCCAAGTTCTTCCTGTAAATTGTTGAGCCATACCCCTACTGTCTTATCGGATGCGTCTACTAAAACCGCTATCGAGGCGTTTGTTGATTGATGCACCAAAAAAGTTCTCTCCGCTAGTTTAGCTTTAATTTTGCTGAATGCTTCTTTAGCCTCAGCCGATAGAGTTATCGTAGCTTCTTTTTTACGTCCTTTTTAATACTCCAAAAGGGGGGCTTGCAACTCTGTGACCGATTTCTTCTAAAGAATTTGGTAATGCCTAAAAAATCTTCGGAGTTGCTGGGTAGTCTTCGGTTCTGGAAACTCAGTTATGGCCTTCACCTTGTCTGTTGGGGGTCTTATCCCTTGTGGTAATACTATATGGCCCAAAAATCGTACTTCTTCTTGGGTCACTGTTGTTTGATGTCGGTTGTGGGTCACCAATGTGGAAACACTGTTGTCTGTCAACAAGAACTCTAATTTATTTTATAAATTAAATAAAAAGTCATCACTCTCTAATGCCAATCTTGTCAGCTCTCACCATATGTTGTAGTGAGGTAATGTACTGGTTTATAAATAAAATTATCGAATCGTCGGACGTTTCATTGCCTTTTCGTAATATTTCTTCTATACTAATCATCTTTGTCGGTATTTTAGTATGATTAATAGTTTTATCCGGGCAATTTAGCGTTGTAAATTAATTATTGGTTTTATTAAATTAATCGTAGTGGGGTTGTAAATATTTATAAGTGTTTGGTTAGCCGGGGATGAGTTTCCTCGCTAATTCATTCTCATGTTTTGTAGAACCGACCCTGTTCCAAGTTAAAAAAAAAAAACGTAATAAATAAACTTGATGTTTAAACTCGTCGTAAAGGTATAACTACCTGTGTTAAAACAAGTAAACGTGTGTGTGTGTGTGAGAAGAAAGAAGATGTATGAGAAGGCGATGTTTAGCGGCCCAAGGTGTTATGTGGGCCGGCGCTGGTAAAGCGGTGGCGCTTAGAGCCGGCTCCGTTCTCCGCCCGGAGGATCCGTAACTCTCCTGGACCGCACACCGATTGATAGAGTGAAAACTTTTTGAATGGCGAGTCGAGTCGAACGGCTACCGGCGGACGGCGGGTGAGTCCGGGTGTAATTAGGGCGGTGCTCGTAGCTCGTAAATCCGAGGCCGGTCGCTGCTTAACTCGACCCTTGGGGATATGAGTGAGATATAGCCTCTTCGGACCGACCCGTGTAAATCAATCCCGGCATGTTGGCACACACCGACACGGGCCCGCCCGTAATAACCCCTACTTAGTGCTCGCCTCCTCACCGTCTTCTTCTTATACTCCTTCTGCAACGAGATTCGTCTCGATATGAGAACCTCCATTAAGATTCCATTTGATTGATTCGACAGCTACATCGTAATCGTGATGGCATAATATCTTAATCACATGCCCTCTACTCCTTAAAGGGGATGATAGTGGCATTGGTTTGTTTTACGGTTTTTTGATACAGCTTCCCTTCTGATACTTCTCGTGTTCAAGAGAGAAATGAATACTGTCATTAATTCTTTTCAATCATCGTTACTCCTCTCATTTATCGAACAGGTTTAGTGATGTCATTTGTTTTGCTTATTCAGTATGAGGTATTTGCACGCTTGGTTTGATTTCGATTCCTCGGGGGCGAGGGGGGGGGGATAGGAAGAAGATGTATGAAAGAGTTACCTAGCTGTTGCAAGTTAAAAGGAGTTTTTACCGAATTTAAACCCAAATGGAATTACACAGGAAGGGAAGATGAAATAAGTAATCAAGACCAACATATACTCAAGAAGAAATCAAGTTGCTAATAATGGGTCTACTTAAATATAATGGCTATAAGTTATTAAATATAACTTGGCTTAAAATTATTTGTATGTGTTAACTTTCTCGATGCTTTTAGATCTCTGAGCACATGCATTCTAAGGCAAATCTCCTGTAATTTAAAATTTAATCTCGTAAATCAAACTTTTCATTACTACCTAATCTGCTCAATATTATAAACATAATATTTAATGTATGATAGCATTAAAAAATAAATACCTTTCAATCAGAGTTATGAGTAAAAATACTTTAAAAAAAAAAAAAATATATATATATATGGGAGGACTAAGATCCATAAAATAATGAACAGAATATATTAGCAGTGACAAAAAGTATGAAACCGTATTTCATCCGCGCGCAATGGTTATAAAAAAGAAACCGAGAGAGGAATTTGAGTTGTGTCATGCAATGGAGGAAGAACAAGCCGGAGGTGAGCGGCTTGGTTTATTAATTATACACTCCTAGTTGGACAACTTCTAACTTCTACGTTCTAATTTTGAGTCGATTTTAGTTGCTCCAAATCCCTTCTGCCCAGCCCTGACGATGATGCAACGTTTTTAATACAGTTGTGATGAATCAGGTTCTTTGATTGCTATCTTGATTATTCCTATTGTTTAATCCTCGAAGAATTAATTGGCAAAACATTATGTGTCTAATAAAGATTCATTGATTGAAAGTTATTTTTGCAATCATTTTCGTATTATGATGCAATAAAGTAGTAAAAATATAATAGATATTCAAAATAGAATGAATGCGGCAAATTTAATTGATATAACCTTAGACATTTGAATAAGTAAAATTAAGTAGGTATATAAAATTAAGTAGCGATTAATTTTTTTAAGTTTCTGTATTTCTGGTTATTTTGTGCTGCAAGCCTAGCCGGTTGCCATGTGTATTGGAATTTTAGTATCATTATGTGAACGAGATATGTTTGTTGTGCTTGTTATACCGATAATTTAAGGGAGTAGCACGTATCGGCACCCGCTATTGTTGTAAAAGGATTAAAGTCCTGGTACGTTTCGGCACCAGATTCTTCCAAAATCTTGGGTCGTTTCGGCATCGAAAGTGTTTANTATATATATATAACATTATTGACAATAATATGTTAAGTAATTTGATAAACCTAATTTTTTTAATGTAAATACTCGTACTAACTCCCAAAAAGTGGGAGGTTTGTTTGTATATGTGTCTGTCTATAATATAAATATAAATATAAATACCATATAATGAGTCAATACGATTTCTCTGTGACCAGTTGTAATGTAATAGCCGGTGTAAAACTTTATAACGATGCTAAGGTCCTTGTGTTTTGAATTGTGTGTGATGTTGCCAGTATAACGTTTATCTATGTGTTATCAAAGGTAGCGGACAGTTGTGGAATGAGGGATTGGGTTAAGAGTTACAGGTTCGCAGATGCCTTGAAGCCAAGTCACATCTTGATAACTCCTCAAGTTCGAAAGAGTATTTTGTAAAGGGCTTCTTCTAATGTCATACATATACAAATATAAGAGATATTTTTCTAATTTAAAGTTGGTATGTGGTTAGAAAATAAAGGGGATAGAAAATGCCCAAGGAAGTTACCTGTATATGGTGCATGTCACCTGTATATGGTGCATGTCACCTGTACATGGTGCATGTCACCTGTATATGGTGCATGTCACCTGTACATGGTGCATGTCACCTGTACATGTTGCATGTCACCTGTATATGGTGCATGTCACCTGTACATGGTGCATGTCACCTGTATATGGTGCATGTCACCTGTACATGGTGCATGTCACCTGTACATGTTGCATGTCACCTGTACATGGTGCATGTCACCTTTACATGGTGCATGTCATTGTTATGATCTGTGAGTGCGCTTATACGATACTGTCTGCAAAAACAACATTTTTATGATTTAAGCATTTATCTATTTTTTAATTTGATTGGTTCGTCAGTGGACTTGTATATTTGTCTAAATATCATGTTGGGTTTGTTTTAGGATGAGTTCCACCCGTTCATCGAGGCGTTGTTGCCTCATGTCAAGTCCTTCTCATATACGTGGTTCAACCTCCAGGCGGCTAAACGCAAGTACTTCAAAAAGCACGAGAAACGCATGTCACTCGAAGAAGAGAGGCGCTGCAAAGAGGAACTCATGGTTCGTTTCATTTATTATTTCAAATTATAATTAAATATATATTAATATCTATCGTCTCATGGACGCATATATTCTTTCCAAACGATTTACATATCTCTGAACGGTTAAATTACGTATATCTTAAGTCTTTAAATGTTGTTTCTATCAACTGTATAGTTAGACAATTATAGGCGTAGCAAATGACCAAATCTTTTACAACGCCTACTTTGAAATTACTTATTTCACCAAGTATATTGGATTGTTGCGAGTTTAAATTAAAGAAAGAAGAAGAAAGACGCCATTATTTTACATAGGCCAAGTGGCCACGGTACCACGCACAGGGCAGTTACCTCTCCTATCAATAAAGTCAATGAGCATGCGAGTGATAACAGACGTGGGGTGAATTACCCTCCTGTTCACTCAGGTTCGCCATATATGTGGATGTCTTGTTATGCTTATGTAGAGTGGTATCTAACTGGTTGTGAATGTTATTAGTAAGGTTTATGCAGGTGATGTAGTGATATACTAACCCAGGTCGTCCTTTGAATATTATAGTCGAATAAACCTTTTGCCAGCCTAGGCCAACAAGGGCTACAGCGCCACCGAGTTAGTTTAGTTACAAGTAAGTACATAATATACTAAATTGATGATGCCTATTACGTAAAAAGGCTCCAACATTTTTCATAACCCTTTCATTAAGGGTCGTAGATTATGTTTTTATTTGCAAATGTCCGTGCTACCATGAAACATGGTAGCATCATCTTAACAACACATTACTTAACAATATATCGGAGGTGCTTCGTGACAGTTATACTGCTATGTTGTCATATAAATATTTACACGTTGAACCGAGAATATTTTATCGACGGCTGAATCGAAATGGGACTTGTACCAATTTAACAGTTATTTATTATATTTCAATACGAATCTTATATGTTCCTTTAAAATTGATTTTTCGACTTTGTTCCTCGTCCTTCTGGGAATAGTAAAGAACGGAATATATTGCACTCGGCAAAGCGGTACAAGGGATGTCGAATATGATTGTACCTGAGGACGTGTGTTAGTTTAGTAGAATAACAGGTTTGGGGAGGCTACTAAGCAATGGGTTCATTCAAACCTACGCATGTACATCTACACTTATGGCTTTCTAAGGGTCAACGGTCCCTCACATTGGCATTTATATGCTAAACATGTCATAATTGATTTGAGGGTCGTATGAGACTTGAAGTAAAAGAGATACACTACTTCCATAAGTACTAAAATAAGTCACATCAGTCAAATAAGTTCACATTGAGACTGTCCTGTGTAAAGTATTGTAATTGTGATTTAGTCAAAAATGTATTATTTAGTTTTGAATTGTAGAGTAAATAAATCATTTGAATTATCTAGTGTTAAGTTGTATCTCGATCAGATTCCATTACTTTTTACTTTGTTCTGGGGGGGGGGGAGAACCTAAACCGTTATAAAGTTCGTAACAGGGAGAGAGGGGGAGTAGGTAGGGTGAAGAAGGGGAGGGGGTATAACTTATCATGTGTCTCCATGTGATTATAAACAAAGTTCTTTATTGGTTCATTAAAAAAAGTTAAGTGACTTTAGGCACCGGGTAATTCTGACTATGAGAACCCGAGGATTATGGCTCCAGTTTGTTTGCTAATAGTGACTTGTTTAATGATGCATTAGGTGCGTGTAATTTATACTGTTGTTACTTAGAACCGGCAACCGAGCGCCCATAGCGGCGCTTGAAAGAAGAGCGTTTTTTTTAAATGAATTTTCTGGAAAAATGAAGAAACAATTCCATTTTTAGGTATATTATTATTGGCATAATTAGGGTTTGGTTATCCAATAAGTATAAAACCATAGGTTTAAAATTAAATTGTATTTAATGGCTATAAGCAAAAACAAAAATAACTAAACAATGATGACCTAGGCTGTTAAACGGGAACTGAAACAAAAAAAACAAAAAATTAAAAAAAAAAAAATTTTGTTTCCTTAATTAACTCATATTCATCGATAATTTTATCATAATCCACTTTGTCAGATTCAAAACAAGCAGGCCCTTCAATAGGATCACCACCAAATATGTCATTAATGTCTATAGTTGATATAGTATTGTTGCATACGCGCAACATAAGTAGTTAACACCTCACGCCATACAATATTTCTGGGACGGCAAGGATTTTTAGTACTCAGTAAAACTTTTAAGTTGGATTGACGTTTCACCCGACTAAATGCAACGTATGCCCGTGTGAACAAAACAGCAAACCTTAGGTCATCTCCAACTTCCTCTAAAGTTTGTCCCTGTGACCTATGGTCAGTAACAGCAAATGCTAGACAGAATGGGAACACAAACAACACAAACTAGCCCCTTTGATGATTCGATATGTATTTTAGGGATGTGAGCCTCCTTTCCGGATTTCAGCCTCGATTAGGCTACCACAAAGATCTTTTTTTATTTTATAAAACCACACAAAAAAAAAGGTGCAATCAAGTAGAGTGTCCCGACTACAATGGATTTGTTATTGCTAAGGCAACCGCATTTATTATTATACAAATAAAGGTTTGTTTTAATTTGTTGGTAATAACTTATCAAAATAGTAGCCGTCAATTTTATTAAAACTAAACGTTATAATTTTTATTTATTGGGTGAGAGAGGGTGGTGCTAGACGCGAGTCGGCACCTCTTAGACAACCGCCCAAATTCGGCCCAAAATCATTAGTGCTAGACGCGAGTCGACACCTACTCGGCTCCTGCGTCATTAGTCATTAAGTCATTAGTGTTAAAGGGTTTCCTTTTATCTACCTCAAGCTTCGACAACCTGTTGTAACCTGTTTTCGTAAAAAAAAAAAAAAAAACATTTGCAATTATAAGACGCCGCGCCAAGAAGAACCCTGTAAATCATTTCAATTGTCCTTTCAAGAGGGTTGTTTATTTTTATTGTTGGTTCGGATTATACCCGAGCCAACCCCTTTTTTGCATACGACGACAGGTGTAAGTGAAAAACCGGGAGTGGCGAGTTGGTTTGTCGACCGCGGCCCGTCTTCACGCGTTCTCAGATATTTTTTTGCAGATTACTTGTTAAAATCTTGTATATAAAGTTTCGCCATCACGATTCCTTTTTTTACCCTCCCCAAGTTTAGAAAAGAAACCCCGGACGAATAAAAAAAAAGAAGAAATTTTCCGGTTTCTATATAATTGTTTTCCGATGCAAATGCGCCGGGAGGGAAGAGAGAGTCCTAATCGAGCCTATATGCTAATACGGCGCTTATATCTTCATTTCAACTCCGCGGGCCAGGAGGGAGCGTCCCCTGGAATATCGTTTTCCAGCTCGTTCGCAGGTTTTATGTCGCCCCATAAAAATTCTCGGGCCAAATGTTTATCTGGGTCCGACGCCCTCGCCGGTTTGGCCGGTAATGAATCAAGAGACCATCTTCTCCCCATTCTAATTACGTCTTACACAAGTTTATCCTGTCCGTTTCAGCTTCAGATAGAGGTGTCACCGCAACCTCGACCAGATCTTCCTCGTGCATACTCCTTAGAATGCCACTTTCGCACTTTGTATAATTAGTGATCGCAAATTGATTATCGCGCTGGTTTACTGGAACGACTTGACCATTAGGAATGTCTATGTAATGAATTAGTTTCTCAATTACTCTTTTTACACGTGCAATCGTTAACTTATTAACCTTATCGTTACATTCAAGTTCTTATTTATTTTGTTTATATGCGGAACTTTGATCTTTCCTTGCCTGAATCATAGGTCTGTCTATTGAAGTTATATATAATTTATATTGTTCTCTTGTTTGATGTCTGCTATATTTCTCCGCATACAATTCCTCTGTATATAGGTGGTACACGGGAAATAATGCCTTTGAGCAAATAATAATTGTATAACTATATTTTCCATAACACACAAACAATCTAATTAATCAATGTATTCTTCTTCTTGCTTATAATACTAATATTAAATACTACTTATGGGCCCCCATACACGATCAAACATTTTGCGCAAACCTGATTTCGAGCAAATTTAGGCCATACACGTTAAACATGTTTGCGCAAACATCAAACAGCCCCATACACGGTTAAAATGTTGGACCGTGCATGAGGGCGTTAATAAATATACCAGTATAATACAAATATTCGTTATATATAGATACNTTTTTTATAATATATGCTAGTCGATTACGGAAAGGAAAATCCATTTTGTAAGGTGTCACTAGTAATCGACTCGATTTAGGCAACTTTAACGCTACTGTTTCCGAACGCTACAGCTACAAGTTTATCTTTGTTGGAGGGTAGCCGAATAGCGTGCGAGGCTCGTCTGGCCAAGTCTGGAACAGTCATGACTAAACCAGAAGGAAGCTTACTGGAATCTGACGTCTTGCTGGCTGTGAGCCCTCCGATCAGCCGGTAGCTTTTGGCTCGATGCTGAGTCGTGGGACCGGTCTCGAGGTCTTTGGTCTTTGGACCTTGAGAGAAAGTAGTAGGGAGTGACAGGAGGGTAGATCTGTAGATCGATAGGGATTTGGCAGTATGCACGCTTCCCCTGCGTTTCCCCGGTCGCTAGCCAACTCCCCCTTCCCGATCCATTTCATTCACTCCTTTCTCTTGCCAGAAATTCTTTCCCGGATTTTATAGTCCACCCTCTTATCCGGGTCCGACCGTTCCACTTATTTCATAAAACTTACCGTCCTAACATTTCTTTTTTTCAAGGTCGTCTCCTTTATTTCGTCATCCTGGTATTTTTTGACGTCCGAAACAGAGGAAGTGCTGGGGAAGCGGTCGAGTTTCAGTGATTTAGTGGATCGGATCCAGTTCGGCCGACTTACATCAGATATTTCTATAAATCACAACAAAGAAGGAAATAATCGAAATTAACCAAATCACCGTTGTCTTTTCAACAGTCTCCTTGAGATTGCAGTTTCCAACCTGTTCTTCGGTCTCACATTAATTCACCGGTATTCGACACATCACATTGCTTTACATGTAAGGGCAGATTGTTTCTTTATTAAAGGGTATAAATTATTTTTGACGTGTTGTCGCGTCTGTCTAGAGAAACCACTTCCTTTTTTTTGTCATCCTGTTCATAGCTTGACAGCTTCATTAAAAAAACAGACTACTCATGTTTTAGTGATTTATCGAACTGGGTTTATTACGAATGACTTTCATAGATTTAATTTTTCTAACCCCAACTGATAACGTAAAATTTTGGTTATCTTTTAACCCGAATTGAGATATTCGACTACAAAAGGCGAATTTATATTGATTTTTATTATTTCCTTGTAGTTAGTTTTTTTTTCCTGAAGGAAAAGGAGATGGTACTTTAAGGAGAGAAATGAAGAAGGAGTTTATTTGTTTTGTGACAGGGCGTGTGAGTGAAGGGAGATGTGGTGTGGTAGGATGTAGTTAGCTGCAGTGCGTCGTGTAGGTGTCGCATCACATTGTCAGCCCATTGTTCATAGCTCATCCTTGTTCATTATTGCCAGTGTTTAACTAAACTCGGCCCGTCGTGTCACAACTCTAGCTGCTTAATCATTTCTTTCTTATTCTTCTCTTGTATGACCGATGCCGTATAATTCTACAGCACTCTCTCCTTCCTTATTAAGCGTCCGATAACGCCTGACCAACATCCTATTCAATAACTCGGCATTTTACATTTAGTAAGTGAAACATCGTTGCTAAGTCTTCCTGTACGTCGACTTCTTCTCTGGATAAAGCCGCTTATTTTTATTTCTTTGTTAGAGTAGCTTGACCTCTTACTAGCCCAAGCCAAAACTTAAAGACTAAACCACGATCCTTTTTATTTCACATTATTAAATCTTATTTATAATTTGTATTTAACTTATTTGACATTATTAAATGTTATTTACAATTTTTATATAACATTGCAGTAAGAGTGAATCATTGAAGAGTGCTTTTTCCAATTATTTCGAAACACTTGGATAAAGTGCTCATTAAGTATTCAAGTTAAAGAGTTTATATTAAGATCTTACTCTAGATTTCACCAGGCTTTCTCTTAGTAAAACTGCTTAATATCCATATCCAGGATTTACTTACTCTGACGGCTAAAGTTTGTGTATGGGCTTTGTGGTATCACGAGAAAAATGTACAATTTTTTTTTTTTTTTTTTTTTTTTTTTTTTTTTTTTTTTACTAAATTAGGCTTTTGTTTTTTTTTTTTTTTTTTTTTTTTTTTTTTTTTTTTTTTTTTTTTACAAAATTAGGCTTTTGTTTTATGGTACTTACTCTATCACGTTGTGTTCGTTTACTCTTAGGCTTCAATATCAATTGGAGTTAATTCAATTTTGTTTTGTTAGTTTGTTTGTTTGTCCAGTAAAAATCTTGCAATCGATTTCTAACTTCCCGAGTAGCTAGACATTTGAAACTTTTAGAATAGCTTAGAACACGATGACAATGCATTATTTTAATACTTTTATACATCTCTCAGCAAAATTTAATTCGTTTTCAGAAAGTTGTGCTGTATGGCAAGTTAGCTCGGAAAAAATCCGCAAGTTATTTTATTTGTTTTGGCATGTCCCATACTTACAAGCTTCATTTTCAGTTTCAAATTTATGATTTATGACAGAAAATTTAAAAACGTAGTACATATATAAAAAGTTATTTTTATCTTGCAATTATTGAGTTTTTGGTTGTATTCATACTGCGGAATGTTTAACTTTTAATTTAAATCAAATTATAATTATTATTGACTACGGGAGACAGACAGAGAACTCCTATATTGGAGTTAAAATTATTTTTATTTAGAATTGGAATATTTAATTTATATTTTTGTTTATTAATAAATTGCTGTCTTGGTCATCTCAACCTATTTAACAGAGAATTATTTGATGGTTCAGAAATAGATCTAACATAGAAGCTTGTAAAAGTATATAAAACATTTAAACCTAAAGGAGTGGATGTTTGAGTTTTTATATTTGTAATAGTAAAATATGAATTATGTTTATGTTTTCTTTTGTTTATAATACGTCGCCTTGTCTGCTTCCTCTGTTTATGTTTATTTTCCTGGATTCCTGTTCAAGTGATACATATCTCAAATTTATCTTCGTAGAATATATACATTTTATTAATTTAATAATCTCTTTGTCTAGTATCTAATTGATTTTGATATTTCGTTCCTATATACTGAATCAAAAGCTTTTTTGAAATCATCAAATATGAGAACTAAGTAAAAGTCGAACTCATAGCATCTTCTTATTAACAGTTTTATTACAAAGATATTATCTATAGTAGACATATTTTTTTCTAAATCCTGTCTGCTTATACACTCAATATCGCAATCTATTGATTTTTCTATTCTTTTATTAAGAATTATTTTCATCATTACCTTGTAGTACACTGACAATAGACTAATTGGTCTATAATTATCAATGTTAAAACGATCTCCTTTTTTTGAATATGACTACTTAGCTGGAATTAACAAAACTACATTAAAACTTGACATTTTATATTTTATTATAAAAAAGTACCTATATTTTGTAAATATAAACATTAAATATTTTATTCAAATATAACCTCCCTTAGCTGTCACTGGTCGTGTTTGTTTACAATTGATTTTGAATTTGACCGCCTACATTTCTCAGAAATCCGGCGATTTATCGACTAATACTAATAATTTAGTGAAACTAATGACTTATTATTGTATTGTCATCGGAAATACATAATCTGTGCAAGACTCAGCTTTCTAGGTAATCGGAAAGTCGGTCAAACTTTCGTTAAAAGATTTGCCCGAGGACATACAGGTCAAGTTAATTAAAAGCGTGTAAAAACGGGACATCCTCATCCTCAGGATCTAAATGGTTTCTCCAAGGTCATTAAACTTTTATTGTCACGAACAAGGTAAAATTTATGTCACTTTTTACATTTTATATTGGGTCTCCTACCTAAAATACACACTCAAATGCTGATTAATAGTTGAAACTAAGTTTTGTAATTTGTTAACAGCTGATAGATTGTATCTACAGTTTACACATCCGATTTCTAATGTAAACTTACAGTTTAGAGTTAACTAATTTAGTCATTGGACTTGTGACAGGTAAAGTTTAAGGGTTTTTTCATGTTTATAGCGTCAAACCCTCTATCGTTGGTTTCAATGTGCTTAACCATGGAATGCTAATGGTAGTTGAATCGGCGAGCACAGTTTGACGCTTAACCTTGCACGCTTGTGTGTGATGATAATGGGTACCCCATCCTTCTGCTTCTGCAGTGTTTGCACTGGCCGGTAACTCACCTGCCAGTGTTGCAGTACAAGTGCATACACTCGTTTCCTGGTAAATTACCGTCAAAGTTACTTCGTCGATTCGACTAACGTTTAGTAATTAGCGTAATTAATTGGTCGTCGAATGACCTATAGCCTTGTAGAATGGGCCTCGGGTAATTGGCCTTGGGCCAGAGGCCAGGGGCCCGGTAACTTGGGACCTGGAGCAATGGGCATAAGGCCTAGGGCTTGTGGCCTGGTGAATTATTGATTACTTAATTTCAGATGTATTCCGATGTTCTACTAACTTATTTTTCATCAAATGTTCGTTTATCTCATTTAAAAAAAAATAGTAATGAGTTCTTCATAGTTTTCTGTTTGTAAAAGTTTAGTTTCAACCCAAAAATTTTCTTTTCTATGTTTGTTAGTCGAAGATTTACTAATACTCTAATTAACATAGCATTGCAGGGTAAATATAACTAATACAATTATCTACGTCTTCTTTTGTCGTTTCAAATCAAAGAAAACCCCTGTGGGTAATTTGGAAAGTCCAAATCATCGGTTTAATCGTTGATCATTGGCAAATCAGACGGATATTCAAAAGTACAAAAAGTAATTGAATTCATAAATATGTAAGATAGTAGCCATTTTGGTAATTTTTTTCCGATTTTAATGAAAATTTCGCCTATGTTTACAAACACAATTATGTTCCGGCTTCTTTGCATAAAGCATTTTGTGAATTTATTGGATTTATTTATTGTTGGTTGTTAATATTTCACGGTCTAAGACACCTCAATCGACCAGGATATTGAATAAAAAATAAATTGACTGTGGTAATTTGATATGTATTACTTTGCTGTGGCTGCATATCTGAAACAAATTCAAGAGATAGTTTTATACTTTCTGAACTCTTAGATACTTGTACATGTGGCTGTAATGTCAAAGCCTCGGCTAGCTTGGACGAAAACAAAAAACAATATGAAAGCTCGTATAGCTTCTCCCGTCCCCGTGGGTTTCCAATCAAACCACATGCGGCGATATAATACACATGTGGCATCCATGTGTTGAACACTGTCATTGTAACCTTTAGTCTCACGCCAGACTCCAGAACGTGTGTATACGTTTTGAATCATTTAACCACACTTGGGCCCATCCTAAGTAATCCATGTACATCTCAATGAGGAATTTATAATCAATTTTGTCTAGATTTTGTCATAAAAAAAATTTTAAGGGTTCGATTGTTGGAGGGTGGTTAGCGCACTAGGAACTCTCCTGAAATAAACGTCGAAACATGGACGTATCTAATTAGGTGAAATGCCAAAGAGAGATTATGTTTCTCACATCAGTGGTCATCATCCTTTCATCAGAAAGGATGATGACCAAATGGCGGAACTCTGCAATAACCTAATGTTATGCCAATTGGCACGTAAAACAAACCCTTCATATAATACTAAATTAACCCATTCTTACCTTGCTTCAATTCTCAACTTAGTTTTAGTTATTTGAGTATTTAGTGAAACCCAAGTACCTTTTTTTCTAAAAAAATTAACTTACATTTCTCAACCGATCCTATTTTTCGATCGAATTAACATCTGTTCTGGTTTTCACACTTCGTAACCATATCCTACTAATTTATCTCTTCTCGATCGTTTGTAAGTAAGGTAAATCAGGAGTTCTCAAACTCCTAATCCGAGTTTAAATATTACTGAGTAAAGAAATATCCACCCTCGATTATCCTTTCCCACTTAAGAGTTTGTTAAGCCTGTTCTGAAGATTAACAATTTTTAGAATTTAGGTCGTCCCAAGTATATTTTGAAATCATCCTAGCTTTTTACATTTTGGATTAATAGAAATTCCAAATACCTCTAACAGACTGACTGATTTATCCCGTTACCTCTGGAACCTCTAGACTTACGACGATGAAATTTTGAAAATAGGTTAAGGTACTCGAAGAAAAAATATTTTTACGCCACCTTGATTCAAGACGGTACAATCATATGGACAATGGACAATTCAAGATGGACAAACATATATACAAAATGCGACATGGCGATATCTCGAAAAACCAATAATCGCACTAGAACCTCGAAATTTAGTAGTCGACAATCGGCATTATGATTCAAGATGGTCGTCATTTGCAACCAAGTCCCTCTAGCTTTATTATCACCACTCCTTTGAAATCATCGACTTTGTTTTTCTCCATGTGGTTGCGACTCATCGTAAAAGAGGTGCAGTTTAATAACCAAACAACCTCTTCACACGAAAAGATTGTAATTGAAACGATCGACCGGTTTCGGCTGTTCTAATGCACCCTTCTTCAGATAATCTACAATCGAAGTAGCAAACTTAAACTTAAGGTATACAAGATGGTAGCATTTGATTGTAATGCAAGTAAATCATAATTAAAGCTATATCCTAGAAATAAGGGAAAATAGAATTAGAACAGGTGAAACCGGTCAATTATTTTTTTAATTATTTGTAATTAGAATGTGTTTGTGAGAACACGGTCGTTTAGTAATCGAACTACACCTCTTTTCCGAACTAAATTCATTGTATTTGGTATGACAATGTCTAAAATAATATCGATGTCAGGATGAATCCAGTTTTACAATTCCCTGTCTAAATGAGGTGTACTTATTTTTTTCGGGTTTATTTATTTTTGCTGGTTGTTGGCATTGTATTTAATGTTGAGTTGTTTTTATTGACGAGGGTTGCTCCCGGTCTTTATGAATGTAGAGCACTTTGTCTACGTGTAGCACGCCACTTGGTTTTCTACCCTCGTCCAACATCATGTTGTACTTGTGGCTAGTCCGCTCCTTCCTAACTCACTTCCCTTTACCTCCGTTTTATTTAAATGAGTCTTCCACTCTTTATCAATCTCTACCTTTCTCCATCAGCCGACTTAATTCGGCCACTTCTAATTTAAATCGGACGGATCGGATTTTTTATAAGGCCTTTTATTTTATTTTTAATCTCTCCACTTTTTTATTTCTCTCTCTTATTCTACTGAAAAAAAAAAAAAAAACAGGAATCTTCATGTCAGTTAAATAAAAAGAAGTCTTCTAAAATATTAACATGCTTTGTTTGCCTGTCTCCGATTATAGCCGGGGAGTGTCTCCGATTGTAGCCGTGAATGTCTCCGATTGTAGCCGGTGCATGTCTCCGATTATAGCCGGGGCATGTCTCGGGTTACGGCCAGGGCATGTCTCAGATTATAGCCGGGACATTAACAATAATATAAATAAACGGAAACCTGTTTTTATTTTTTAATTGGACTCGAGGCATAGCCGTCGTATTTAATACGAATAAAAATACTAATTTTATACAGGTGGAAGCTATGTTAAGACAACGTAGGCTCTACCTGGTGGCGGATGTTTTCTTGTTTTTATGTAAGGTCTGTTTGCGGGGTTATTGTGACTGGTTTAGTCCAAGCTTGGTAAATTAATGGCGTACCCCCTCCCCTTTTTTGCAACTTGTAACATATTTATCGCTTCGAGTACAGAGACCAAAAGTATTATAAATTGTCATATTGTTGTTTGTCGAGTATTTGAGTTTTAGTTTATTTTTCTGTCAGGGATTAAAATTATAGGTAGCTTGCATTAAAAAAAGCATTATTCAAGTCTTGTTTTTTTTTAAAAAAAAAAAAAAAAAACGTAACGTGGATTATTTCAAATATTATATTATTATATTTGAAAACGTGTTTTTTTTTATAAATTTTGGATTATTATATGAAGCATGTCATTTTTAGAAGAGAATTGAGAAATTTGTGTTATAGTCGGCTTGAGAAGGTTCTGAGTAATGATTCACAGCCCATCACGTTTGTAAACAACCAAACCAACATATTGCACGTTTGTAAACAACCGAACCAACATATTTCACGTTTGCAAACAACCGAACCAACATATTTCACGTTTGTAAACAACAGAACCAACATATTGCACGTTTGTAAACAACCGAACCAACATATTGCACGTTTGCAAACAACCGAACCAACATATTGCACGTTTGTAAGCAACCGAACCAACATATTGCACGTTTGTAAGCAACCGAACTAACATATTGCACGTTTCGTTAACAGACAAATCAAGTCCACAACAAGTATAAGAGAATTAAAAAAAAGAAAATAGATGGCTCAGTCCACAGGTCACATCGGGTTCCTGTCCATTTACAGGTATAAAACATTTTCATTAAAATTGTATATAAGACAAAAATGTATACTTTTCCTGATAATAAATTTTCCTAGAATGCAATCAATTAAAATTGAATACTTTAGCTCAGACATGAAGTATACATTGCTAAGACTATACCTTTAGTGTTTAACCAAACAACGATTTATTTACGTACGTCTGCATAATAGTAATTCTTAGGCCTCTCTTCTGCAAGTACTGACTTGTACGATGAATGTTAATATGGACATATATTCTCCGAGGTTCTGGCACCTTGTATGTAAAATTATCATCGATTATATGCTGATAATTTCCTGTATTTAACTTGCAATTCTTTTTAACATATTAAATCATTTGTTTTCTTCGTTTAATAGGGAATTTACGCCGAGGATCTCATACATCTTAGGATTACTTTATAGTCACCTGCAGTAAGCAATTTTTAATTATCAGGTTGACACGAGTTGTGCATTATCTCACGATAATGTTTCTTTAACTCGTTTGTAATCGATGCGTTTATTATTCGACCGTCAATTTGACCGGCGTTCTAGCTTTGAGATATCGGCGAAGGAAGAATTAATAGAAGATTTCCTTTTGTGGCGCCTTTTTTTTACCTAGGAGTCCTCGTGTTTCCGAGTCATGGTGTCGGTAAATAATACTCGGGTCTGATGGCAATATTATCCTCGCCGTATTGTCGCCAGAGCAATTAATAATATCAAAATAAATCAATTCCTTACCCAGACCAATAAATATTACTACAAACTTTTATAACAAAATTAACAAATGATAATATTCAAATTCTATAAGTTAACATTAACAGAAAACAAAATAGATTATTAAAAACATAAGTGAATTGATAAAAAAATAAAAGTAGAACTATGACCGGTGACTAATTTACCATTTGTATTTTTGTAGTCTTTATTCAAAGCATTATTTAATAAATAATGTATAATAATGTAGTAATTTTTTTTTTTTTTTTTAGTAATAATTAAGCTATAAAAGGAATAATTAAGTTATTCTTCAAGAAGATGGAAGGATCGGGTATGAATTTAGATGCATTTATGAACAGTTGTAATATGAAAAATTAACTCTTATCTCTGATTCAACATGAATACAAGCGTGAAGTATGTACTACGTAAGTAAGAACGTACTACGTAAGTAAGAACGTACTACGTAAGTAAGTACGTACTACGTAAGTAAGTACGTACTACGTAAGTAAGTACGTACTACGTAAGTAAGTACGTACTACGTAAGTAAGTACGTACTACGTAAGTAAGTACGTACTACGTAAGTAAGTACGTACTACGTAAGTAAGTACGTACTACGTAAGTAAGTACGTATTACGTAAGTAAGTACGTACTACGTAAGTAAGTACGTACTACGTAAGTAAGTACGTACTACGTAAGTAAGTACGTAAGTTTGCGAATCTGTTTAACTAGCTCTGGTAAAATATAATTAAATTGCATCAAAATTAGACGCCGAGGTCGCGGAACTTAAACTATGACACGGCAAATCATGAAATAATCTCAATCTTTAACAACATTCGGTGATTCAAAAAGAATGAACCGATTCCATAATTAAATATTTTAATAAGGGAAAATAGCAAAAAAAATCCAAGTTATAATACAATTATTGTACTCAAAGCCAAGTTTTATTTAACATATTACAAGAGTTCAATATGGCCACCCCTTGCAGCACGTACAACATCAAGGCAATATGAGAATTCTTCTTAAACACGTTGAACATTATCGGGGTCAATTGAAATGATCGTAGTTGTCATTCAACGTTTCAAGTTATTCAGGTCAGTTGGTAATGGGGGAACAAAGACTTTATCCTTTACAGAGCCCCAGAGTAAAATATCACAAACCATTATTTAATTTTTGCAAACTCAGGGGTCGTAATTTTGACAGTCAAAAAACAATTGAGCGTCAATGGGAGACCGATGCACCTGGTGCGGTCTCGTGACAACCATCTGAAACTTAGAAACCTAATCTTTCAAACAGCCACTCCCTCATTTTGATTGATACATTTACTTACAAAATATTTGATCATGGATTCGGTTCATTCTTTTTTAATCACCCTGTATATAGAATTTGACTTAATGTCTATTAATAGGCCTACATCACCCTTCTTAACAAGGTAAGCAGATAATTTAGTTTCTACTGGATACCAGCTCTATCACGAGTCTCATAAAAATGATTCCATCTCCATTTCATGAGATTCTTGGACGGTCTAAATCTGGTGCATCTCTTAGACCTGAACCACTCTTCATTTTGCTCAATATATCAGGAGCCCAATCAAGAAACTACCGCAAATCAAGACAATCTATGAACAAAAGACTCAATGTTCAACTTTGCCAAGCTTGCAAAGGCCATCTAGTATTCGTAGTCCAGTGAGACCTATACAACATTCCTTGATGTTGAAAATAGTCCAAAAGAAAATTGACTTTTTAATTTATACTCCAGTTATCAATTCTCTGGAGGTGGAAATTTGACCATTATTTATTTATTTTTTCAAGTTTAAGTTAAAAGTGATCTTCTCCAAAATAGATTTATTTATCCAAGCATTGCAAGTTGCACAATCACACTGGCTGCATCTCTTAAACTTTGCAACTAGTCTCTCCGGCACTCAACGTGACACCTAGGGTCCTAGAGCCACAAATCCGGCTTTCTATTATAAAATTACTTTTTGTGGAGCGGAGTCTTTCTTTTTTCTTATTTAAACATTATTTATTACATTCTTATTAAACATTATTTAAAAATAAGCCAAATACAAAATATAAACAAGTTGTGATTATATTAATTCCGAGAGTCAACAAGAATTATTAATCAATTAGAAAACAACAGAGGATTACCGAGAAATTAATTAAGTTCTAAGTAATTCTCGGCTGGATTAGTAGGAATAATTAGATACCATGTAAGAGTAATAAATACACTGAATTGATTACTTTTATCGAAATGCAATGTCACTTGGATCAATTTAGAATGAAATTTAATTGAATTTAAGTTAAATCGATTTTGTTCCTTACTTAACTGTTAGAGAAAAGCGAGAGAGATTGGGTATTCAAAGAATGAAAAATGGCAATGTGACGAAACAACTTTACGGATAAGTACGAAAGGAAACATATTCTAATGAAGCAGCAAAGGCGACTGAGTACNATAATTTTCCTATTTGTTAACATATATTCCCATGGCGGCTTTGAGACCTTTATTAGTACCACGAATATATCTGCCGATTTTATCCGTTTTCTGTTCGTTTGACCATGAAAAATACAAAGACGAAGTTTTAACTTAACATAGAACTTGTAATAGTCGAGGTTCTAGACTCTAGACCTGCTAGAGGCCATTAGAACATCAATATCCATCTACAATGATTCAGGTTGCGCAATTATCAATAGTCGTGGTAGAATCTTTAAAAAGAGAAACGGTGTTTCTCCAAAATGACTTGATTTAACCAGCAGACGTTCTATAAAATATTTTTAAATAATATTGGCCGTCAAAGGTCAGTCCCCAGATCCAGATATATGTTGCAAACTCTATGTTGATGTGCACTGTGCATGAACCTGTCATGTAAATCTCATTGAATTTGAGCCTCGTAAGGCTCAAGAGCGCTATATACGTTAACAAATAAAATCATTTGTTGACGCAGCTGCTACTCAAAACTATATACATCGTTGTTTAGATAACAATGACAATTCAAGTTAATATTAATTTATATGGACCAAGTACCAACTACTCTTCTTACTAGAATTAGCTTTTCACAAATTTAATGCATTTTTGAATTGTATATTTTTTATATCAGTTTTATACAACTTATTCTCTAGAATGAGCTGATTAAATTCAGCATATACATGTTAATTTTTATGATTAATAAATTCCGAGTTACTAAAATTATTAATTTTGCAGATATTATCTTTACGATATCACTGCGTTATACATTTATTTTCAAACCCCATTCACTGAAATACCAATTTAGTACTTTGCTGATCTTTACAATTTAATTCTTTTGCTTATAATACAATTTTAAATTGTTCGGTATCCGTATAATTTTAAGAATTTATTATTTGCATAATTTGGTACAAAACTGTTTACTGTTATTATAAAAATATCCAGTGGAGCCAAATTATTGCATTTTTTTTCTTGAAATTTTCTTGTATAATTAAAAATAAGCCAAATACAAAATATAAACAAGTTGTGATTATATTAATTCCGAGAGTCAACAAGAATTATTAATCAATTAGAAAACAACAGAGGATTACCGAGAAATTAATTAAGTTCTAAGTAATTCTCGGCTGGATTAGTAGGAATAATTAGATACCATGTAAGAGTAATAAATACACTGAATTGATTACTTTTATCGAAATGCAATGTCACTTGGATCAATTTAGAATGAAATTTAATTGAATTTAAGTTAAATCGATTTTGTTCCTTACTTAACTGTTAGAGAAAAGCGAGAGAGATTGGGTATTCAAAGAATGAAAAATGGCAATGTGACGAAACAACTTTACGGATAAGTACGAAAGGAAACATATTCTAATGAAGCAGCAAAGGCGACTGAGTACAAGGCATGTCGAGAATGCACTGGATAAGTACGAAAGGAAACATGTTCTAATAAAGCAGCAAAGGCAAGTATGCGAGTACAAGGCATGCTGAGAATGCACTGGATAAGTATAAACGGAAATATGTTCTAATGAAGCAGCAAAGGCAAGTACGCAAGTACAAGGCATGCCGAGAATGCACTGGATAAGTACGAACGGAAATATGTTCTAATCAAGCAGCAAAGGCAAGTACGCGAGTACAAGGCATGCCGAGAATGCACTGGATAAGTACGAACGGAAATATGTTCTAATCAAGCAGCAAAGTACGCGAGTACAAGGCATGCCGAGAATGCACTGGATAAGTACGAACGGAAATATGTTCTAATCAAGCAGCAAAGGCAAGTACGCGAGTACATGGCATGCCGAGAATGCACTGGATAAGTACGAACGGAAATATGTTCTAATCAAGCAGCAAAGGCAAGTACGCGAGTACAAGGCATGCCGAGTTGCACTGGATAAGAACGGAAGGAAATATGTTCTAATGAAGCATTAAAAGCAAGTACGCGAGTACAAGGCATGCCGAGAATGCATTACGGCCTTCAAATCTATACTGGTTTTCTCCACTTGACGGAAAATCCATGAAGTGTCTATATGTGGATTTAATGCCCAAACACATATTCATGATTAAATGTTTTCCCATGAAATGGAGATAATGAGTTTTTTTTAGCATATTTTTCTTTTTTCGATTCAATTTTTTTTAACTGCTACACCTAAGCCAGCTTTCCATATTCTTTCTTACACTGTTGCTATGCAGTATTTCTTTATGTTCAATTGTGACGCTTTTCGTGATGAACTATTTTATTTAAAAATAAGGATTTTATCGCAATAAAGAAACCACTTGTGATGTTAGACCACTTCTTAATACATTAGCAGCGGAAGAAAGTATATTATATTATAATGTATCTTGCACGTATGCATATTTTTGTGTATTTAGCATTTGTCCATGTATTTATATATGTGTACTGTGTATGTATTTAATATTATTATACCAGCGCTTCTTGTTGTAACATATTCCTTCAGACCAGTGGTTTGATAGCCAATTTGAATAGGACTGTATTATGTATTCTTTAGTATTTAAGCTACATTTTTTTACCGCGTAGTTTTGAAATTTGGATGTAATATTAGAAATAATGACCGATCCTCAAAACTTTAGTGAAACATTTTAAAAGTTGTTTTACATTTTTTTTTTATTATATTAAAAAAATGTGAAAAAAAGAAAAATCAATTTATCTTTTAGAAACACGTTTTAATAAACGGCTTATTTTTTTATGTGTCGTAGCAAGAACCACAAAAACTTATTTGTTTTATCTTTCAGCACTACTGTTTTAATTCAAGAAGCCGTTTCTCATAAATCTTGCGTTTAGTTATTCGCAACGGGGTCGGGTAGAAACAAATAAGAATGTTCAACCGCTCTATAAGCTCCGTTTTAAATTTATTGCAAACCGGTACCTCTTTTTTTTGGTAATTCTCATTGCAATAGGTTCGAGTGTTGTTAGCGTCCTGAATCAAATATCTAAACGGCGCTTTCGCTCCGTCGAGGTCGCCGTCACACGTCCACGTCAACGAGACCGTTTAGTATGTGACAAGCTTTTCTCGACTTTCTACGTAACGCGGCGTGTTTAACTGATTTTCTCAGGGTATATATAAAAGAAGTGACAAGGTGTATTTAAATATTCTAGTCGATATGCCCCCATGATTATTCTTACGGCGTAGAGTGTCCACCATCCGCTGTATAGGCTGGACACAGCGGCCTCGGCGACACTAAAAAACATTTGCTCCTTGCTTATCTACATACGTCACAGTTACATTCCGTTATTCTGGAAACATCGTCAGGAACGTGAACTCTTAAATGTCCAATATACTACCAATGGCATTTTTATAGGAAACTGTTTAAACGTATAGCAGTACAAAATTTGAGTCAAGAAAACTTTCCGACTAATGAAAAAAAAAAATCCTGATTCTTATAAAGAACTGAAACTACATTTGTTAAAGAATTAAATTATGATCGACGAAGAACTTGGAGGTAATTCAAGACAACTTTCTTACGTTATAAACTTATATTTTATAAACTTTTATTTTATAAGTATTTCTTAATATCCCAGACGCTACTTATATAAAATGCTACTTAAGTATACCTATATATTCCACCTATTCATAATATGAAGTTCCGCTAACTCGTGATACTCATGCCTAGAAGCTAGAGCTGTGGCTGGTGTTTAGGTGCACATCCTCTTTTTCTCTGAACATAAGGCTCATCTCGCCTTCCCCCATTACTCAGTCAGTCCCAAGACCACTGGCACTGGTGTTTAGGTGCACATCCTCTTTTTCTCTGAA
>KZ651564.1:245750-260963 GCA_001010745.2 Gerris buenoi
TATGGACCCCCCCCCCCTCCCCCCCTTGTATTAATCTCTATCTTCTTTACTTAGGAAGGTGGAATATGATAAATAATAGTTAGTGGCCGATTATCAAGTCTGGCAAAGAGATCCACGGTGCTAATGCGTAAGCAATTGAAGAGCTTATTAACCTGAAAAAAAAGAAGATTTTCAGAGGGTGTCTCGGATCCGAAATCGCACCACTTTAGGATCTTCAAGGAAATTTGACGCTGAACGAAATCAAAACGGCTGTGTATCAGTCTGGCGTAAAAAAGGGTTTCGTCGATGTTTAAATTATTAAACGGCAGGGGAAATTACGATAAAAAGACATGAAAGGGGTACCCAAATTTATATGCATGTGGTTGCGAGTGCCCGTTTGGCAGGCCATGACGAGCTGATGATCAACTGTCTAAGTCAGTTATGTATGTACGAGTATGAATGTTTAAATCAGATATAATTTATGCAAAGTTTCCATAGCTTATTAAGTAAGACTTGCTTATTGCTTAGAGTTGATTTGAGAGCAGGTAATCTGCGTTTCGTAGAATCGAATAATGATTTTCTTACTTTAATTAATATTTTATTGTATTAATTAATAATTAACTTGAACGACATATTTTCGTCGTACTCAGTCAAAATAACCGATCCAGCGATTGGTTGTTTTGACTGAGATTTTGTCGTACTACTTAATTATGACTAGAGATGTCAATAGAACTATCGTGTTATAGTATTTTCACCACGATTTTATACACGATATAAAATCGTGCTAACAATATTGCTGTGTTACTTTCTATTGACCAGGTTTAGATGAAAAATAATTTTTCTTGAACTTACTATGTTCTAAATCAAATTAATTTGTAACATTTCCTAGATATTTCATTATTTCGGATTGGTTCTCTTGTTTTCATTCCGATTAAAAGATATTTTGATAACCCGAACCTTCGAATTAGTCTCACGGTTTTAATTATAACATTAAATCGGGTTGATATTTTAATTTTATTCGTTATAATATGGAATTTCGATACCAAATGGCCATCCCTAAATACCATATTGATCCGATTGCCTTATTTCAAATTCAAATTTGAGTTTGTGTGAATATTCTAATGTAGATTACCTTGTTTCGATAAGCTTCTTTAATAGTTTGAATCGGTCACCTAGTTTCAATACCAAATAATAGTTGTTGGTTATTCTAATATTTTTATTTCAATAAATAAAGTCATTACTCTGAGAAATAATTTGTAAGTCCCAAGCAACTATGTAAATTTGCTCTATCGGTACTCGATGCTGCAAATGCTTTTAATAAGAAAAGTTAATCCTACCCTTAGTGCTTATTATCTTTCATCTCATTCCTTTTTTATTCCATTTTTTTCCTTCTCGATCAATTTGTTCTACTCAAATACTGGTCTGGTATCTGCTGCAATATCTACAGCCGTTTAATGTTTTTATCTTCAGACTTTAAGTAGATTTCTGCAGGTTTTTTTTCGCTACATATTGTTTAAAATACGAGATCCTTTTTTAAAAATATACCTTATCTTAGATCGTAATGTCTTATAGAGTAAGTACTAAATGTAAATGAAGTCTATTTGTCCTGTCAGTTGCATATTCTAGCTAAAGCTAATTTTATTTATGTATCACCAACATTTAGTTATTTTTTATTATAAATGCATCGGGATTTTTTATTAAACCCCTCTTTCATTAAAGTCTAAAATTGTTATTTACTTATTTATTTTATTATTATAGAGCCTCTTTATTTATCGGCTAATTCTAAAAGATGTATAATAAGTCGCGTGCATTTAAATACAATAAAAATATATAAGATTTTTAAGTAAAATTGTTTCCGAAATTTGTAAATAAGTACTTATGAACTTACAATAATTATAATAATGTAACCTTTATTTCTTCTAGAATAAAGCGAATATATATAAAACAAAGAATTCATATTTTTACTACGTTTTTAGGGTCCACTGGCAAAACCAAGAACCCTTATGTTTTCCTGAAAGTGTCTGTCCGTCTGTCACCTGCTCTCACGGCTACACCTTACGTCCGATAACTTTGAAATTTGGCATGTATGTTTATAGTACCTACCCAAATATACACATGATTTAAAGTTTTCTACTAAATATGAAATGTCCAATCTCTGGCCACCGTCTTGGATTTCGCGATTCTCAATTCACTGCTATTCTCATGCTTTTTTTTTTTTTTTTTTTTCTTTTTCAAACTTGTTTTACTAAATGGTCCAAGCATCATCTAAACCTGGTATTGCTCTGCTCCTTTTCGTGTCTCGTAGGTACTCTGTCGCACTCGCAGTACTGGGCCATCGGTCATTACTTATGTCCGGCCCATTTCTACTTTAGCGACCTTGCCTCTTCTACGACGCCTCTTACTTCTGTTAGTTTTCTCGTCTCTATAAATGTAATTCTATTTCTCGTCTTAAGCCCAACCATACTTTTCTTCATTGCGCCTCGAGCTATTTTTAACAATTCCTTCTTGTTATTTCTTAAAGACCATGTTTGTGCTCCGTAGATTAAATATGATACTACGCATGCTTCAAACACACGAAATTTTACTTTCAGTGCCATGTTGCAAATAAAATTTGTGGGCCCAATAGTCCTTCCAAGCTAAGGATATTCTGATGCCTCTTCCTCCAAGCTAAGGATATTCTGATGTCTCTTCCTCCAAGCTAAGGATGTCTGTTTCCTCTTTAGCAGCGTTTTAGTAAATTTGAACTTATGATTTTAAGTAATAATTGCGCTATTAATAACTAAAGTAAAACTAGCTGGTCTTATTGTAATCAGTGCTAACATCTAATAAGCTGCTTCTTATTCTCTTACAGTAGGGATAAATTCTCTTTTCTTTAAAAATGCTTTAGCCTAAGGTACATCATCTTTCCTTTGCATACAAGTAATAATAGTCTTTAAACAACCGTTCGATGCGTCGATTGTATCACTGGTACTATAGGTTTTTACCCACTTAATTGAAACAAACTATACCTAATTCAAATGTCAAATTGATATCGACCCCCAGTTAAAAGTAACCGTTTTAATACTTTAAGCGATGCTTAGTTATACACTTATTAATTGTTTTATCATTGCCATTTCTGGAAAAAAAAAAAATCTTATAAAATAAAGTTGGTGTTTGTGTGAAAAATATTTATAGTGATTCGAAGGTTGAGATGTTTTACCAGTACAGGATGAAATACCAAGTAAGGAGAAAGATAAATAGTGCCGAGGTATGACCGGTATTTTGCCGGCATACAGACAATTACAATAATTGCCCTTGTTGTGTGTAGAGAATGCAGCTTAGATAATACTGTATTGGAGCAGAATAAAAAGTTAATCTATATGTGCTTACAGATGAGTTGAGACAAAAATGAGATAAGTCGTTTGTCATAAAATAATGAGAGAAAGAGTTTGACTTAAACACACCTGGATTGAAATTAATTCTACAGAAGTGAGAACAATTGACATATTTATTATGGCATTTATGATAAGAATTTGCTGTTAATCAAATATATGAGATCAAGAATGTCGATTTTTTTTTTTTTTTTGTTTTAAACATAATTATCTGGTATAAGACTGGTCTTTCACGTTATTACGTTTAATTAGACATTATGTTAAAGATTTATAGTTAAAATAATCTTTTGGATTATCTTAAAACTTATAAAAGTGCAAAACATTGTAACTGGGATATTGCTAACGCCGAATCAAAACCGTGCCAACGATATGTCCACGTGTAGAGACGGTCAAAGAAGAAAAATGAGCCCGATATCAAGGGAATTGATAAGGTTTTCGCCTTGTACGGGTACAACTAAAGAAGTACAGATGCAGAAAAAAATTAACAAATTTTCTGAATTGCCCCCGCTGACCTGATTCATATTTTGGCAAGTGTTTATGTCCCGTCAAAACAACCGAGTTAGACGACCGATCAATTGAGTCTATAAGAAAATCTTCTGTAAGGTTCTGCTATGTTCAACATGTTGCTGAAGTGCGTAGTGTATGTAAGATACCCAGGATAAAAAACCCCCCTCAGAAAATTGCAACAATCCACCCAAATTTGAGCTCACTGTTCACAGAGCCAAATGCTGATGTTAAACAACTCGTTAAACGCGAAGAAATTGGCTGTATAAAAGTATGTATATGGCCCTCAAGATTTTGGCGTTGTTTTTGTTTTCATACCTTTTCACATCAGACAAGTTCATTAATACGTAGGAGATGAGCGTTGAATGCTTTAAAGTTATGATGCTGAGGGGTCTAGAGTTGAAAATTATCTTTTAGCGAATTTTCGAAGAAAATTAAGCCATTGCAATGGCTTCGACATTTTTTTAATGAGAATTTTTGAAAATTGTCTCCGTGGAAATCCGTTTCAGACCATTCTGAATCGATTCCTAAAATTTAACACTTCTTTTATGTATGTATGTATATATGGATATATCTATACATGTATGTGTCACTCCAGACGATATCTCCTCTTAGGATGCACTTAAAAATTTCAAACAAATTTTAAAATGTCAATAATATCAAATGAAAGGATGAGTTCGTTGGCCAGAATATTTGGAGTTCATTTAGGGATAAATTTTGAAAATTTAGGTGCAAAAATAGCATAAAAACATGTTTTTTTTTTTTTTTCATTTTACCCCCCTCTTATATGAAAATATGATAAAAGTGTACATAACAACAATTACTGTACTCTTATAGATAAAATAAATAAAGATTAACTGGTACCCCTGTGTACCAATTATTTTTCACCCATCCAAATTCTAAACCAAAATTTTCCTATATTATCATAAGCCAATAATACGCAGATTTCTTTGAAAATTAGCTCATTAAGTCATGTGCATCACTGGACTTTTTTAAATAAGCGTCGTTATTAAAAGTTTTCTCAGTTCTTCTTTAATTCTGATCTAAAATTTGTTGGCAAAAATTGTTGGTGGAATTGCTTCTTCTTTTTTTCCTTACTTTTAAAAGAAATGCCTTTTCCATTCGAGTTCTATGAGTACCCGGTTCTGTTTGAAAAAAGAGCACGTTAATGATTATTATCAATTCGGACGAGCTGCTTACTAAAATTTCCAGTTATAATGCACACACCTATGTATTTTTTTAAACAACCGTTAGAATAAGTTCTTAGTTTACGCAGAAGGCGTATATAAGAATAAACCTTTTAAAAGCCGATGTCACTTGAAGCTTGTCCTTTGACCGTCATCGAGTTTAACAGCGACAACAAATTTATATTAATTTTTCATAGACTCGGAGAAAGGTCGAGACTGGTTAAAGTGAGATTTTTTTTATCGAGACGCCGGATTCCGCTCGTGTTGTTAAACTGTTGGAATTCCTTTACGGTTTGGAGGGGTTTCGATAAGGAAACATCGGATTCAACAGGACATTGTTACAGATTGTCAAACAATTATTCAATTGAAGAATTTACTTAATGTACCTTGAGAGATTTGAGGTCGAGGCGAGTTCGAGATAAGGATCTGAGTACTAGCTCAGTGTGAGGTTTCGAATCGACACATTCTACACTTTATGCTTTTATATCCTCGACCGGGAGAAAGATATCGAATATCTCCGTCGACTTTATCTTCATCGTTAATTCTCTGAGGCTCGTCCGAGGATTTTCTTCTTCGCGTATCTCGTCGAGAGGGGCTTTAAAACATACGATATCAGATAGGAAAAAAGCACCGTTATCTCCTTAGCTCTTGTTACACGTTGCATTTTTACACTCCAGATGCCCGGTACTTCCTCCGTCACTTCCCATCTCGCTCCGAAAAGGGGCACGGTTTACCTTAACGCTAAATTAAACATTTTCGCAATATCTGCTTCGTTAAAGTAATTAGAAAAGTCTTTTAAAAGCGAAGAAACAATTTATAAATTTCTTAGTTATTTAAAAACTTAATGCATAATGGGAAAGGTAAATATTTATCCCCAGGTCACTTTTCAACGTCATTTTACCATTTTTTTTTTTAATTGCCGATATAAACTTATAAACTCTTGCCCCTGCTGGGTAATATATAATTTGTATAATTAATATTAACTGATGTTTATTGATTGATGAGAGGCTTAAAAACTGGTTTATCAATCGCATACTTTTAATTTTGATCTGCACATTCCCCGGATGTTTAGTACAGCATCGACGGCCTCGATTGTTCGATTACTAATCAACGTACTGATATATAATACTCACAAGATACGAACAAATAAAATAAACGAATTCTTCTTTTGCACCCAACATTTATTTTCTGTAAACCTTATCGTTACACAGTAGTCTGTTTTTAATTAGTCATAAGTAATACGTAACTCCTATTTACCTATATGTATCTCAAAAGCAGTCGTTTCCGGTCACATCCAATAGAAAGTATAGAAAAGACAACGGTTTAAGCCTTTTCAAAGCTGTTGGGAATTTTTATAACAGAAAATGAAACCATTAGTATTCTCTGCTTTTCTACCAAACACTGATTGTGTTTCTTATCGTGAATAATAAATATACTTTATTTCTTCAGTATTGTTGAAGGCAGGATTGTTCGGTTGTTGAGATAAGAAAGCAGTTGACACTCTTATCGACATAAGTCAGCATGGGGCGTGGTCACAACTAGGACGGGTGGCCAGAGATGTAAGTAAACACCGAGCGAGGCGAGGAGTTGATCCAGTATCGCCGTATAAATGGGTGCTGGTTATGTCAAGTAAGGACTATGTGGTTACTTGTGGCAACTGTGAGGTTTCTATAGGTGATGGAGCGGCACACTAAGCACTTATCATCCATTACATATGTGTTTGTATAAGCCCTTTCCAGGCCATGTCACACTAAGCACATATCATCCATTACATATGTGTCTGTATAAGCCCTTTCCAGGCCATGGCACACTAAGCACATATCATCCATTACATATGTGTCTGTATAAGCCCTTTGCCAGGCTATGTCACACTAAGCACATATCATCCATTACATNATCCCCTGTTTTTCGGCAGTCTTTACATTGATCTGATTCTATTTGTTTTATGGTTATAAGATATTTAGGGCACACCCCATGGTTACATCTCGATTAATAATGGTTACTAGTTCCTTATTTCCTGTTTCACTAAAGCAGGCCTTGGCAGGCAACTCAGGTTGGACATTTCTATAATAATAAGCTTTATTATCAGTATTGTAATTGCTTGCTCGGATATCTCCAACTATCGCTCTAAACTTAGCTAACGCATATATTGTATACGCAGATATTGTTATTTTATACGAGTACGGCAGGAACTCAGTATCTTGCGATCCCTCTCTGGCCAGCTGTTCAGCCATCTCGTTGCCTATTATACCTGAATGACCTTTAATCCACGGCTTAGTTCATTACAGGACGGGACTTATCCGGCCTTGTCGACGATGTTATATATACTTATAGTAATACTTATTGATAATGTTTAGTGTATAATTTTGCAAGCTAAGCTCTGTATTAATTATCTTCTCGCACAATATTCTACCACAGTTGACACGCATTTAACTATTCCTATAGGAAATGACAAAAATCATGTAAATATTGTCATTTTTTATAATTACAAATTATAATAATAATTTCCAGATAATGATAACGGTTAAATAAATGATGGAGTACCGTTATAGTTTTACCTACGGATAGTTGCATATTATAATGTTGTGTTACATATTCATAACCCAATTAACGAACTTGAGTTGAAATTTTCTCGCAATACAAGTTAATATATATCTGTGTACAACTATAAAAGGGTACTCTACTTGTTTTGATTGTTTAAATTAATAATAACAAAGATGTCCAACTCTTGGGTAACTATGTTACCGCCACCTAGGCTTTCAGCTAATAACAACTGTATATAATAATACAACCGCAAGATAGTATTGTTTGTGTCTCCTCCCTCTCTATCATTTGGTTAGGATGTGGGAGCAAATTAATACGACGGATGGACTTTGACATTATACTCGAGGTGAAAAATAATGTGCCGGATGTGGGCAGAAAGAGTTTCACGGCCGTCTTTACAGTGGAGAGAAAATATTGTATATGACGAATCGAAATAGATCGATATTAGGAACGGGTATTTTCTATTTATCGACATTTTCTGTGGGATCTTAGACGATGCCAGAAAAGCGTAGACATAATGGTGGGACGTCACGGACGGTTGTACTTGGAGCGTAGGGCTTCTGTAAGTCCGTAGTTAGGAAGGTCTAGCCAAGTCTAGGATCTAGGGCGATGCCGTCGTATGAATGAGAAGAGAACGCAGGTGGTGCAGAGTAAAGAGGGGTTTGTTGGCAGGCTACAGTCCGTCGGTATGCCCCCGGATGCATTTTGGCAAGGGTCGCGGGGAGAGCTCGCCTCAAGGCCGCCCCACAGACCCACATATTATACACACAGAAGGTCTGGAGAATTGGCACCCTCGCTTACTACACCGTCCGTCCTTACGCTAGAGTCCACACGTGGACCTGGAACTTTTGGCACTTGCTCGCGTCGGGGTCTCTGACACGGCTCCCCCGCAAACAGCCGGCTACAGTTCTTCCTCCTCGGTCCGATCGACCGGTCCGTTTCCGATAACGCCCGTGCCAAAAATACTACCTGTAACAACAGTTCCCTTTTGTCCTAAGTTAAAGAATCGACGAGTACAGCAAGAATTTGCTCCAAGTTTTATTTTATTCGTAGTTTCAACCCCAAATTGTAACAAATTTCCTTATCAGTGGCCAAGGCTCTCATCGGCTGTTGCTCCACACAGTTATTTAGTCAGTAGATTATTTTCAGATATTTCTTATCTACTTTAGCATTGTTTAACCAATCTCGATACAATTTTTAATGTGTTTGTCGCACTAAAGTAATTGCCATTTATTATACATCATTACTGTACTAATCGTCTTCGACTGCTTGATATTTTCGAGTTGTTTCTCGACTGTTTAAAGCTAACGGGTGTGATCGATCGACACCTTGTCAGTTCGCTGTTGCTTTGGCGAGCTCCGTAACCTTGCAGATTACGCAGGATCGACTGGGTGTGTCTAACTACAGTAAAGTGTTTATTTCTTCGACTGTATTTCATACCTTTTTCTTTTTATTTATTCACACAGAAGCAATTTATATAGACGATAATGTATAAGGTACTGTTACGACGATTATTCCTTCTTGAAATTATAACTTATATTTAACTACAAATAATCGATATTGATTGTTAACGTTCTCGTAGACTACTATTCAGATTAGGAATGATAAAGAGAAATATTTTCTGCTATACGAACAGTTAGCAATAGATTGCCAAGGAAATCCTCTGACATTTGGATGTAATCAGCCTATTGACTAGGTTTAAACTACATTAGGGGCGTTATTAGGTATTGTTATCTAAGGTGCCACTGATATTTGATCTATAGAGTGAATTTAACAACTTGTAATTGTAATAATAATAACGGCTTACATATTTTGCACTGAGGAAAATTCAGTTTTATGAAGAGATTTTGTTGAATTTTTTAATACAGATGATACATTCATATTTATAATAGTCGTTTTGTTGGCCCAAGCCACGCAGTCTGTTGGACTTGGCGTTATTATTATAAATTTATTAAATATACGTATAACGCGTCTGGATTCCTTATACTGGAAAGACAATATGAAGATAACTAGGCTTAAATAATACAACAATATTTGTGTACCACGAAGATATGTGCCTCGTGATGGAAAATACATTTGCAGTGTACCTTAGAGNAGTTATATTATTCCCTATCTAAACAAGCTACTAAAAATGATTATACCTACCCATAGTTGTTTTATTATTATTATTATTTTTATTATCATTTTATTTATTTTTGTTTTGTGAGGTTTATAAAGTATTCTCGTATGACCATAGAAGATGTGGAAGGATCGTGTAAGAATAAGGTTGGTGAGGATGACGGTGGTGTTAGGGATGGGTTAATAAAGGAGAGGAAGTTGTTGACATAGGCAGGGGATCGGCATCGTTTAGAATATTAATAGGGATATTAGGGTAGGGATAGAGGGACGTTAGCCGGACACTTTACGAGGTAAGGGCCCTGACTCTCTAAGGGTACGGCCCTGACTCTCTGAGGGTACGGTCCTTCCCCTTCCTACAGACAAAGAGTCCTGCAAAATTATCTTCTGACGTGAAAAATAAGCCGCACTATTCCCATGTTCAAAATCAGTAAGCAGTTTTTATGCTGTGTGCAGAGGTCATTTCCCGATCCTAAATTGGAACTGGTAAGATACGACGGAATCAGTTGTAGTTAGTATTCCTTGGATGTAGTGTACCAGTCAGTTTATTTCCCCTGCGCTAGAATCCACCGAGGCGCGCGAGCCTTCAAATTTCCCCCTTTGCTTCGGTTAGAAAATTTTGAATTGCTCTTCTTGTGAAAGTTGTTTCCTATTGCTCACCGTTTAATGATTTCTGCACGCTTGCCTTTTTCCTTTTTTTATTGTTATGATGATTTTGATTCAAACTTTACGTGAAATTTTTACCGAGGTCCTATAGTTTAAAATGTCTATATAAGCTAGAATCAATAAAAATATGAAATAAGATAAAATACACCACTAAGCAATATTTTGTTTACCATAATATATATTGTAGGTGGATCCTTAATCGGGTAAAAATAAGTCGTTCACTATTGGTTAGGCGTTGGCAACGTTTCGACCTTACCGGTCATTCTCGAGCCTAAAAGCAACATTTATTTAATAATTAATTATAAAAAGCATCTTGGTTACATACACTATATTAAAACTTTCTCGCTATAATATCAATTTAAAAGATCACATCACAATTATTTCCATCTTAATTTAATATTGTAATATACCTGGCTGATAATTTTTGTAAAGTATTACATATCCTACATGAATAAGGTCGTCAATTTTGTTTCACAAACAATTTTTGTGTCGTCACATCCATCTATAATAATACATGATATATTAACAACCTCAATTTAAATAGTTATTATGGTAAGTGTGAAACTAAAACAAAATGTAGCTATAATTACCATCGTACTTGATGATTTTGATTAACTAATTTAAAACAACAGGTAAAACGTTAAAAACATCGGTGGACAGCACCGTATTACTTAATAAAAACACATACACAGATTAACAATAATTAACAAGCTCTAAATATCACAGATAATTACGTTTTCCTAAAAAATAAAAGACTAGAATATTTTGAAAAATACTTTACAAGTGTAACCTTCCCCGTTTGATAACAATTTGATTTGCCTTATCTATGTTATCACATTTATAAACCGATGTTATTTTATATTATTTTTGTTTTCAATTATTATTGTTCTATTAATTTATAGTTATGTCATTAATTTATTTTATATTCTGGGACACTATTCTTTTTGTTTATTTTNAGTTCATATCTTAATTTTTCATTTTATTTATTTAATTATTATTATTGTTGATATCTTATTCAAATATAATAATTTGTATTCTTTAAGCAGTTTTATACGTTTGCATTATTTATTGATACTTTGTTTCATTCTTACCATTTCTAGGAATAATATTAGAAGTAAAAAAGGGGATTGAATTAATATGACCAAGAATAGAGTTAGTGACATGACAAAATACCTTGTTTTCTCCGTTAACTCATTAGCGGTATTTTTAACTCTTGATTTCCCTACGACTCGTAATTTAGAGAAAAATAATAGAATGGAAGAAAAAAAAAAAGATAAAAGAAAACGTTTCGATCGTTTCGTAATGAAGTATTTGTAAATACGTGACTTTTAAGAGAGAGTCGCCGTGTAATAACTCATATCGCATGCATGCGTTCAAGTACTGTTACTTGCAAAAATAAACAAGTAAAAAAATAAAAGGGGGGAAAATATAATTATGACCGTAATGAAGTAATGCAAAATAGACGACGGTATTTACAAGGGAAAGGTGGCTTGAGGGCAGATTTAAATATTTCTTTGCGTACCATAAATCATCGAGCAAAAAAGAACATTGTTAGCTTGAATCAAGAAGATAAAAAGTGCGCATCAAAAGATTATATTTTGTCTCTGTAAATAATTTGAAAGTTGCGTGAGCTAAGTTGCGATTGCAACAAATTTCCTTATCAGTATTCTGATATTTAATCCTCTCTACTTCGTAGTTTTTCAACCCCAAATTGTAACAAATTTCCTTATCAGTATTCTGATATTTAATCCTCTCTACTTCGTAGTTTTTCAACCCCAAATTGTAACAAATTTCCTTATCAGTATTCTGATATTTAATCCTCTCTACTTCGTAGTTTTTCAACCCCAAATTGTAACAAATTTCCTTATCAGTATTCTGATATTTAATCCTCTCTACTTCGTAGTTTTTCAACCCCAAATTGTAACAAATTTCCTTATCAGTATTCTGATATTTAATCCTCTCTACTTCGTAGTTTTTCAACCCCAAATTGTAACAAATTTCCTTATCAGTATTCTGATATTTAATCCTCTCTACTTCGTAGTTTTTCAACCCCAAATTGTAACAAATTTCCTTATCAGTATTCTGATATTTAATCCTCTCTACTTCGTAGTTTTTCAACCCCAAATTGTAACAAATTTCCTTATCAGTATTCTGATATTTAATCCTCTCTACTTCGTAGTTTTTCAACCCCAAATTGTAACAAATTTCCTTATCAGTATTCTGATATTTAATCCTCTCTACTTCGTAGTTTTTCAACCCCAAATTGTAACAAATTTCCTTATCAGTATTCTGATATTTAATCCTCTCTACTTCGTAGTTTTTCAACCCCAAATTGTAACAAATTTCCTTATCAGTATTCTGATATTTAATCCTCTCTACTTCGTAGTTTTTCAACCCCAAATTGTAACAAATTTCCTTATCAGTATTCTGATATTTAATCCTCTCTACTTCGTAGTTTTTCAACCCCAAATTGTAACAAATTTCCTTATCAGTATTCTGATATTTAATCCTCTCTACTTCGTAGTTTTTCAACCCCAAATTGTAACAAATTTCCTTATCAGTATTCTGATATTTAATCCTCTCTACTTCGTAGTTTTTCAACCCCAAATTGTAACAAATTTCCTTATCAGTATTCTGATATTTAATCCTCTCTACTTCGTAGTTTTTCAACCCCAAATTGTAACAAATTTCCTTATCAGTATTCTGATATTTAATCCTCTCTACTTCGTAGTTTTTCAACCCCAAATTGTAACAAATTTCCTTATCAGTATTCTGATATTTAATCCTCTCTACTTCGTAGTTTTTCAACCCCAAATTGTAACAAATTTCCTTATCAGTATTCTGATATTTAATCCTCTCTACTTCGTAGTTTTTCAACCCCAAATTGTAACAAATTTCCTTATCAGTATTCTGATATTTAATCCTCTCTACTTCGTAGTTTTTCAACCCCAAATTGTAACAAATTTCCTTATCAGTATTCTGATATTTAATCCTCTCTACTTCGTAGTTTTTCAACCCCAAATTGTAACAAATTTCCTTATCAGTATTCTGATATTTAATCCTCTCTACTTCGTAGTTTTTCAACCCCAAATTGTAACAAATTTCCTTATCAGTATTCTGATATTTAATCCTCTCTACTTCGTAGTTTTTCAACCCCAAATTGTAACAAATTTCCTTATCAGTATTCTGATATTTAATCCTCTCTACTTCGTAGTTTTTCAACCCCAAATTGTAACAAATTTCCTTATCAGTATTCTGATATTTAATCCTCTCTACTTCGTAGTTTTTCAACCCCAAATTGTAACAAATTTCCTTATCAGTATTCTGATATTTAATCCTCTCTACTTCGTAGTTTTTCAACCCCAAATTGTAACAAATTTCCTTATCAGTATTCTGATATTTAATCCTCTCTACTTCGTAGTTTTTCAACCCCAAATTGTAACAAATTTCCTTATCAGTATTCTGATATTTAATCCTCTCTACTTCGTAGTTTTTCAACCCCAAATTGTAACAAATTTCCTTATCAGTATTCTGATATTTAATCCTCTCTACTTCGTAGTTTTTCAACCCCAAATTGTAACAAATTTCCTTATCAGTATTCTGATATTTAATCCTCTCTACTTCGTAGTTTTTCAACCCCAAATTGTAACAAATTTCCTTATCAGTATTCTGATATTTAATCCTCTCTACTTCGTAGTTTTTCAACCCCAAATTGTAACAAATTTCCTTATCAGTATTCTGATATTTAATCCTCTCTACTTCGTAGTTTTTCAACCCCAAATTGTAACAAATTTCCTTATCAGTATTCTGATATTTAATCCTCTCTACTTCGTAGTTTTTCAACCCCAAATTGTAACAAATTTCCTTATCAGTATTCTGATATTTAATCCTCTCTACTTCGTAGTTTTTCAACCCCAAATTGTAACAAATTTCCTTATCAGTATTCTGATATTTAATCCTCTCTACTTCGTAGTTTTTCAACCCCAAATTGTAACAAATTTCCTTATCAGTATTCTGATATTTAATCCTCTCTACTTCGTAGTTTTTCAACCCCAAATTGTAACAAATTTCCTTATCAGTATTCTGATATTTAATCCTCTCTACTTCGTAGTTTTTCAACCCCAAATTGTAACAAATTTCCTTATCAGTATTCTGATATTTAATCCTCTCTACTTCGTAGTTTTTCAACCCCAAATTGTAACAAATTTCCTTATCAGTATTCTGATATTTAATCCTCTCTACTTCGTAGTTTTTCAACCCCAAATTGTAACAAATTTCCTTATCAGTATTCTGATATTTAATCCTCTCTACTTCGTAGTTTTTCAACCCCAAATTGTAACAAATTTCCTTATCAGTATTCTGATATTTAATCCTCTCTACTTCGTAGTTTTTCAACCCCAAATTGTAACAAATTTCCTTATCAGTATTCTGATATTTAATCCTCTCTACTTCGTAGTTTTTCAACCCCAAATTGTAACAAATTTCCTTATCAGTATTCTGATATTTAATCCTCTCTACTTCGTAGTTTTTCAACCCCAAATTGTAACAAATTTCCTTATCAGTATTCTGATATTTAATCCTCTCTACTTCGTAGTTTTTCAACCCCAAATTGTAACAAATTTCCTTATCAGTATTCTGATATTTAATCCTCTCTACTTCGTAGTTTTTCAACCCCAAATTGTAACAAATTTCCTTATCAGTATTCTGATATTTAATCCTCTCTACTTCGTAGTTTTTCAACCCCAAATTGTAACAAATTTCCTTATCAGTATTCTGATATTTAATCCTCTCTACTTCGTAGTTTTTCAACCCCAAATTGTAACAAATTTCCTTATCAGTATTCTGAT
>KZ651564.1:272154-284981 GCA_001010745.2 Gerris buenoi
ATAGTTTTTTTTTTTTTTTTTTTTTTTTTTTTTTTTTTTTTTTTTTTTTTTTTTTTTTTTTTTTTTTTTTTTTTTTTTTTTGTAGCTCAATATTTAAAATAATAATTATAATGTCATTAGCGCAATGGTTACTTGCACGTATTAAATTAAAGATATAGTTAAAGTTCTAGATACTAGGGTAAGTAAGACCGGCAGATAAAAATTCACTCTTGCTCCGGATATTGAACGACAGATCAACTGTGTGACCCTTGCCATGTTTGCCTTAGAGCTACTCGAGTGTGTCGTAGCAATTAATTTATACTTGTCCGATACGTATACAAATTACTTGCTTTATTTATATAAGTATAAATTACTTTCTATCATAAGTTTTGTGCAATGTTAAGTGGTTTAAAGCTGCAGATAAGTATACAATATGTAGACGTATCTTCAAATTAAGAAATTCATTACATACTTGGTGATATGGAAAAATTAATATCATCGGTAGACAGCCCAGAACAATAAACATATCTAATAAATACACGAACATTTTATTAAAGCACTTGCCTTCACTTATTGCACAACAAGCATTTTACTTGTTGTCGTCTTAAGTTACCACATCTTTTGAGGTGTTTAGTAAAGTGCAAAAATTAGATTACAAAGTCTTTCCTCCGATATAAGGTACGGGAACATTTGCATTATTTTTGTTTTTACTTAACGAAATACGGCCTAAGTCTTACATAACGTGTAGATATTTTGAAATGGCTAAATTTTGTTTTGTCGTTTGCTAAAGCAAGATGTATCTACTGACAAATTGGTTGATGGGAGGGCGAATAGAAGGTGAGGTATCATAGGTGTCGTTTTAATAGGACGGTTAGTTAAGGGCAGAGTTCGATTCAAGTGTTCTTCGGTGCCATCCTCGTTCCATTAATCTAATTGAGTCTTGCTACAACCACTAGGTCCACAACAGACGACAAATCAAGTCGCATTAACTCCGTAATTAAAATGCCATTCCCCTACAGCGAGACGGAGACATATTTCATTGCCAATGGGCTCTTCGGGATTACTCCGAGCAAATCTTATTGGAGCCCACTCACGCTGATTGCCACCTTCGCCTCTTCCTTTTCACACGAGCTTTTTTGTCACGGTGTTGTTTTTTTATTGTTTTTCGGGATCTCCCTCGCAAATTTCCATGAGGGATCTCGAGGGGATACCGTAGAATCCGTTTCTTTATCTCCTCATCTCGGGTCCTCTCGCAGTGTGTCGCTTTGTTAATCCTACCTCCTTTAACATAGTCGGACAACCGAGTAGGCCCTACTTTTTCAATGTCTTTCCCCTTCTCCGAACCGATTACATAGCTATTATAACGGACCGAGTTATTAACAGGAACAAATCACCACATTTATCATTCTCGGTCAAATAAAACGGATTTCCTATTGGCCTTTGTTTTTGTGATCGGAAGAGACAGTATTATAATAGACAGGTTTCTGTTTTTAACAGTTTGGTTAGGTCCTAGGACCGTATTTACATATTTGAGTGATTCGACTGGAAATATCCGTAAATCGGATTAAATAATTATTTCCGATACGATCTATAAAACTTGCCTTTCCCTACATAATATTGACAGATGCCTATATATACGTTATATAAACTTTTTTACAACTTATATGTTACTCAAAAATACAAAAATATTAATTGTGATTAGGTTACATTGTTGTGATTTAATGTAGTCCATGAGGCTCAAGACGTACTCTCTAGACTCTTGAACCTAAGTATACTCAGAAACTGAACCACATAAGTAGTACATCCTAATCATCAGATTGATAGTTATGCAAAACAGCTAATCCATTTGCTAAGTTAAGAAAAATCTACTACAATAATTGCTTCTGACGTAAACAAACAATAAAATTACATATTGCGTTTTTACTTTCTTATATTAAGGGAAAATTATTGTGATGGCACGAAAATTCGATTTTGATAGATTTTCTCGTTTTGAGGACGGTTCCGATGATTTTGATTAAAAAAATTAAAATGTAGTCAATTTAAATACGAATCTGATATTAGCCGTTTTCCCGGGAAATATATAGTTTCCGATATATTGTTAAAAATAAATCTGATGAAATCGAAAAGATAAAATTTCTAGGATCTAGGGCCAAGATTGTATGAGAAAGTTAGTCTGAACTGTGTTGGACCGATTTTTTTTTTATTTTTATGATTTTCTGAGTTTAAATGTTCCGATGTAAATACTTTATACTGGTATTTTTCGCAGCCAATTTTTTTACAACTAACTATTTCCAGTCTGAAGAATGAAGTTGGAACGAATGAAGCATTGGGGGAAATACACAAGTTACATTTGGACTCGGTCTTGCTCGCTTGATACCAAGGGAATCTCCTGATGGGAATACATAATGACGTGCATGACTCTGTTTCAAATGAAACTATATTAGGTTATATTTACATAATGCGTGGGCAGGTAGGTACATTGTAAACTCTACTATATATATAATATATATATCCTCCTCTCTCATCAATGCTAAGTTTTCACTTATGTATAATTGAATTCATATATATCCTATTTAGTACTCTGAAGTACTAGCATAAACATTCTATTAAGCTTCATTATACATCGAGACACTTCCACGCCTGTCTGTTGTTATTAGTATTTATTAATCTGTAAGGAAACCGTTAAAGTACATAACTTGACTAGAATATATTGTAAACCAATTGAGACGTGAAAGGTAGAATTATATAGGTTTTTATAATTAGGTTTTACTCAACTTAAATCATTAATATTTGTTAAGCTTTACGACAGCTTTGTACATGTTAATGCTCTAAACACAATCATATCCATGCTAATCGAAAGGGTGATACTTATATAATATACATGATCAATTACTGGTTTCATGTAGCAACCAAGTTCAGCTACCTTCTACTCTAGTGACAATGTCGGCGGTTGAATTACTGGTTTCATGTAGCAACCAAGTTCAGCTACCTTCTACTCTAGTGACAATGCCGGCGGTTGAATTACTGATTTCAGGTAGCAACCAAGTTCAGCTACTTTCTACTCTAGAGTTGGCGGTTGATCTCATCGCACCGCGGCCCATCCATATATCGAATTGACGAAAATTCCAACTTGATATACCTTTGTCTTTACGCTTTATTAGACTGACTTACACTCTCGGTTATCCTTTTGGATAAAACAAAACAATACTTTTGGCTTAAGAATTTATTAGACTTAGGGATATTTTCGCGTTACGATACGTAGGATAGATGATGTCCCTTTGTCTAAAGAACTGCTAGACTTATGAACGGTATCTCAAATAATATAAAAATTTGCTGATGTCTTACTTTCGAGATGGCTAAGTTAAGTGGCTGTTTGTAACAAACCAGTTCCCTTGGTCATTATAAGTTCCCTGGTGACAGGCTTCCACAAATTCTCATTATATAATTTATTTAATTTTTAGATTTTCATGTCAAGTACAAAGAAACCTTTTTTTTATAGACATCTTTTTTGTGACTTAAATAAGTTTCATCTCCCAACAAGAAGTCAAAATATCTTGTTGTCCAGAGTTGACCCAATCTGGGTTAAAAACTTTGTGAAAACACTCTTAAAAGGTGTTGTAGTAGTAAGAAACAGTAAAGTTCTCCTGTCTTGGGGGGGCGCGTCCCCCCTCCTTAAAGTTTGAAATTTCCTTTTTTCACTTTTTACGCAAAACAGTGCGAAAGTACGATCATTCGAATAAAGATATCGCAATCTTAGCTCTCGTTATCATTACTCCCAACGAATTGCTTGGCATACCCCATCGTTCTCTCTCCTCTTATCATCGTTATCTTTTAAACTGTCAAACAATAGAATGCAAGTTGAGAGCTTGCAAATAAACAAAGAAACAATAATTTTCCTATAAGGTAAGGAAAAGTAAAAATAATCAATAAGCTACATTAACAAGACTTATTACCTTTTATGACTAACTTTAGTTAACCTTTACTCAAAACAGTCATTAAACTCTAGTAATAGTTGTTCTTGCGCTACTATAAAGCTCCAGAGAATACATTATTTTTATTATCTGGGTGTGAAACAATGCCGGGTTATAAACACTATTATTACTTGTCTTTTATGATCAGTTCAAACTATATGTCCTGCATAGTATTGTCTCCATCATACTCCACATTAATTACACTCAGTCAATGACACAATAATAGTTTTAAAATCAATAAGTGTACAACATGCTATTGTCAATGCATCAATAAAGCCTAATGTACACACATATGTTATACTGCCCTTTAAGTAGATCTCAAATTTTTCCAATAAACCGGGCACGTAATCTAATTAATCATTGTATTATTAGCTTATACGTTTTTTTGCTAACTTATGATTTTGTTCCACAAGCCTTTAAGGTTCTTCCAGTTAAATTTATTTTCTATAAAATTGATAAAACTGCTCATCTTTTCATAGCTTATTTTTAGCCTAAAATTCTAGTGATGATTAAAAATGGTGGTTTCCTTAACTTAAATCATCTTGTATTGAAGCTAACCTACCTACTGTAACTTAACTATCATAATATATTATTAGGTAATAACAAAATACTAATGAAAATCCTCCTTCCTCCCCAAAAATCCCCACTTAAACTGCTAATATTGTTGAAATAACATGTTTAAATGAAATAACTTATGTTTTGTGTCTGGCTTATAGTACAAGAAAATAAGGAATAATATGGTAAAAATTTATAGTTTTGAAACTTTGTGAAAACACTCTTAAGGGGTGTTGGGGCCCCCCCCCCCCCTTAAAGTTTGAAATTTCCTTTTTTACACTCTTACGTGGTTTATTATTTGAAAAGAGATGTTATTACCAGAAATATTTTTCACATTATTCTGCACAAAAAAGGACCTATGCATGTTTGAAGTGAGACATACCGTTTTCGAGATATTTTAGTTAGAAAACGATAAATAATCCATTTGCGTATTTTTGCGAACCAACAAGTTGACGGCCGAGTTGTTTTAAGAACAACTCGGCCGACTTTAATGAAATTTGTATGGTAGGTCATAATTAGCCCATTGTTGATCCCATTCAAGTTTCAACCTTCTGCGCCCATTTTTTTTTTGTCTTCCACATGCGCACAAGCATACATTTATTTACTCCTATATCTTTGAAAGTACTCAATTGATTATTATGAAATTTGGATGGTTTGTCGAAAGTAGCCCACAAATAGCCCTAAATTAATTTTAACCATCTGCGCTCTTCAAGTTTTGCTAAATTGATACTTTAATTTATAATTGGCAGACAAAAATTTAATCAAGAGACAGACGGATAGGGAACCAATGTAGCGAATGTAAAGAGCGCAAAAGGTTGAAATCAATTTTGGGGCTATCTACGAGCTACTTTCGAGGAACACTCCAAATTTTATAATAATCAGTTGAGTACTTTTGAAGAAATAGGTTTATATAAATGTATGTTTGTGCCATGTGGAAGATAAAAAAAAAATGGGCGCAGAAGGTTGAAACTTTATTCAGTTGTTGATCCTGATCAAGTTTCAACCTTTACAGCCAGTTATAAATTAAAGGATCAATTTAGCAAATTGAAAAGAGCGCAGATGGTTGAAATTAATTTGGTGCCATTTGCGGGCTACTTTCAAACATGCATAGGACCCTTTTTGTGCAGAATTGTGTGAAAAATATTTTTGGTAATAACACTTCTCTTCAAAAAATAAAACGTTTTGCACAAAAAGTTTTTTTAAAAATAATATAGGACTATAAGAAGAGGGGAACTTTACTGTTTCTTACTACTCCCTTAACAGTGTTTTCACAAAGTTTCAAAACTTGACAAATTACATATTTCCTCAATTTGCTGTTTTTTTTCTACCTATTTGCCTGGACTATTCATTTAAATGACAAAACTGATCAGCTAATTGTCTAAAAACTACAGTTGGTAATGTCTGATATAGACCGGTTGTGGATATTTTTTATTGGGAATTTCGAGAGAGAACTTTGAACCTAGAGTTAGTCTAGTTCGCCTGCTCTCTATGTTTAATTATTATTATATCTTGCAAGAAATATTTCACCAAGCTATTCCGCTCCTTATTTCTTTACCCATTACAGTCCACTATTACCAGATTCTTTATTTACCCCCAGCACCGTTTCTGCTTGGCCTCGTTACCCTATATTGTGGTAAAATCTACCACACGGTCGGTTACGACCGTTTTAGTTGGTCAAGATACAACTTATGGACTAAGTTCTCGAGTTGGTCATCAAGATACAACTTATGGACTAAGTTCTCGAGTTGGTCATCAAGATACAACTTATGGACTAAGTTCTCGAGTTGGTCATCAAGATACAACTTATGGACTAAGTTCTCGAGTTGGTCATCAAGATACAACTTATGGACTAAGTTCTCGAGTTGGTCATCAAGATACAACTTATGGACTAAGTTCTCGAGTTGGTCATCAAGATACAACTTATGGACTAAGTTCTCGAGTTGGTCATCAAGATACAACTTATGGACTAAGTTCTCGAGTTGGTCATCAAGATACAACTTATGGACTAAGTTCTCGAGTTGGTCATCAAGATACAACTTATGGACTAAGTTCTCGAGTTGGTCATCAAGATACAACTTATGGACTAAGTTCTCGAGTTGGTCATCAAGATACAACTTATGGACTAAGTTCTCGAGTTGGTCATCAAGATACAACTTATGGACTAAGTTCTCGAGTTGGTCATCAAGATACAACTTATGGACTAAGTTCTCGAGTTGGTCATCAAGATACAACTTATGGACTAAGTTCTCGAGTTGGTCATCAAGATACAACTTATGGACTAAGTTCTCGAGTTGGTCATCAAGATACAACTTATGGACTAAGTTCTCGAGTTGGTCATCAAGATACAACTTATGGACTAAGTTCTCGAGTTGGTCATCAAGATACAACTTATGGACTAAGTTCTCGAGTTGGTCATCAAGATACAACTTATGGACTAAGTTCTCGAGTTGGTCATCAAGATACAACTTATGGACTAAGTTCTCGAGTTGGTCATCAAGATACAACTTATGGACTAAGTTCTCGAGTTGGTCATCAAGATACAACTTATGGACTAAGTTCTCGAGTTGGTCATCAAGATACAACTTATGGACTAAGTTCTCGAGTTGGTCATCAAGATACAACTTATGGACTAAGTTCTCGAGTTGGTCATCAAGATACAACTTATGGACTAAGTTCTCGAGTTGGTCATCAAGATACAACTTATGGACTAAGTTCTCGAGTTGGTCATCAAGATACAACTTATGGACTAAGTTCTCGAGTTGGTCATCAAGATACAACTTATGGACTAAGTTCTCGAGTTGGTCATCAAGATACAACTTATGGACTAAGTTCTCGAGTTGGTCATCAAGATACAACTTATGGACTAAGTTCTCGAGTTGGTCATCAAGATACAACTTATGGACTAAGTTCTCGAGTTGGTCATCAAGATACAACTTATGGACTAAGTTCTCGAGTTGGTCATCAAGATACAACTTATGGACTAAGTTCTCGAGTTGGTCATCAAGATACAACTTATGGACTAAGTTCTCGAGTTGGTCATCAAGATACAACTTATGGACTAAGTTCTCGAGTTGGTCATCAAGATACAANGTTTACACTTCTACTACTATTCTAAAATACTTTTTATTTTCCATTACAAAACGGTTTTATAATGGCAATAAAATTATATCCTTAATTTCTTTTTCAATACACTTACTTTATTACAATAATTTGAAGAAGCAAAAGTACACTAAAAAACAAATTGGTAATACAAAGGAAAAACAATTTTGTGTGTAAAACATAACTATCTCCATGAGAGAAGGTCTCGATATAAGTTAAATTTAAACATAAATATAAAACAAGTAACAATTGACGTGAAAATGACTTGAATTACACAATTTAAAAATGTCTACTACTTACTTACTTAATCTCGTCATCTTCTACCGTATGGTGTAGAGGATTGACAAATAGATTCCCATCGGGATCTATCTTCTGCCAGTCTCGGGGCTTCATTCCAGGTTACTCTTGGCTCTTGAAGAGCAGTTCTCACATTGTCTTCCCAAATATCTCTTCTTCTCCCTCTGGGTCTATTTCCTTGTGGTCTTGCTTCGAACGCTTGCTCGGGATAGCGCTCCTCCTTCATTCAACTCATGTGACCAAATCATCTTAATTGGTTTGAAGCCACCATATTTTTTAACGAGTCAACTTGCAGGTTATCTCTGAAGGTTTGGTTTCTAATACAGTCCCTTCTCGAGTATTACTTTCTCGGGATTTCTCTATGAGAAAAATTTGGTATTAGCAATAATAAATTGATTGGTTGAGAAAATGTTAGCAGCCTCTTACCACTATCATTCCTCCTTTCCTCTCCATGAGGTCCAAGCACAGTATCGAATCCTTTTATGCAGTTTCCTCCTCTTCCATTGAAATCGCCCATCACAACTATTTCTCCTTTGCTCTCATCAACCACATTCTGTAGAGTTTCATAAAATCTATCTTTATTTTCTATTAAATCATCTTCATCGGGTGCGTATACTGCGACATCATGCATCGATTGCTTAAATTGTGGTGTTCTTTTAGCGTAATGATCATTCCAACAACAGTCCGTTAAGAGCTTTCTTGTAGCTTCGTCTATAGGAATAGCTACTCCTCCTGTTTTCTATGGTACTCCTGAGAACAGTAATGTATACCCTTTATCCGGTTGCAGAAGTCCTTGACCTATCTTTTTAGTCTCTGTTAAAGCTGTTATACTTACTCCTGCTCTTTTAATTTCTTTGACAAGCTCCAGTTCTTTTCCTGTGTTCTCGTACATTCCAGGTTGCTATAGTTGAAGTCCTGTTTCCACGCCAAGTCAATTTCCGATTGTTCCGTCCGGCTAATTCTTTTTGTTTACGTTTAATCTGATTTGTTTCGGGTATATGGGGGATTGGCCCATAGTATCTTAGCACAGTGGAGGGTATGCCCCCTGAAGCCCATGTGCGCTCAGCTCAATAATGAGGAGTTGCCTGTTTGACACCTAGTCACAGTAGTCACTGACTAACACTTATTCTTTTCTCTATTTTATAAATATAAAATTATCAGTGTATCTGATAACATTGAGGCTTATCTATCACCAACGTTACTTACATATATACATATAATATACACACATACATACATTACATAAATATTTACCTACATCCGTAACATACGCATAACAAGTTTCTGTAAATATAGTTTATATTTTTCTTTTTAGTAAAGTTATTTCAATTTATTAGGACAGTACACCACAATAACAAAACACTTAATACTGGCAATAAATAAATAAGGAATTTGAGATTAATAACAATACTTTAAATAATTTGATTGCTTTTGAAAGTCTATAAATATATATTATAATTCAATTAATTAGTGCTTTACAAAAATGTTCAAACAAATTAAAATAATTATTACAATTATTTATTTAGTTTAATATATTAATTTATTATTTAGAATTACATTAATTTTATAATAATAACAACTTTACTGTCAATCAATAAATAAATAAATAACGCTAAACAACTTAATTTACGTATACATTATATTTAAAAAAAAATCATTTATTTTAAATTATGCATTACATTATACATTTATTTATTTTTTATTTTTTTTTTATTTGTACTATTTAAGTTAACAATATTCGCGTAAAACTTATTTAAATCTTTTGTATCTGTTTTAATTTTTATTTTTGCTATTTTATTTTAACTAATACATAACTAAAAAGTAAATGTAATAATTTTGTGTTAATCTGTTATTATTATTTAAATGCCCGTCTAAATTCAGTTAAACTTGTCTTATCCAAATTTGCAGGCTATCATTACACAGGCGCCTAAAACAATAAGTAAACATGTATTCTTTATTTTTATAGGTTTCAGTTTAGCGAATTTTCGAAGAAAATTAAGCTATTGCAATGGCTTCAAAATTTTTTTAATGCAAATTTTTGAAAAATGTTTCCATGGAAATCCGTTTTGGGCCATTCCGAATTTTTTTATATGTATGTATGTATATATGTACCTATATATTATGTGTGCATGTATATATGTGTCACTCCAGACGACATTTCCCCCTTAGGATGCACTTAAAATTTGAAACAAATTTTAAAATGTTAATAATATCAAAAGAAAGGATGAGTTCGTTGGCCAGAATTTTTGGAGTTCATTTAGGGGTCACATTTTGACAATTTAGGGTCACAAATAGCATAAAATCGTGTTTTTTTCCATTTTACCCCCCGTTTATATGAAAATATGACGAAAGTGTACCTAACAATTACTGTACTCTTAAAAAGCTTTCTAACGATGTGCATCTTGAAGGGAAAGTACAATTTTGACTTTTGTACCCCGTACCCGTGTGTCGTGTGTACCCAAACATTTTTTTTTCATCCATCCAAATTCTACTCCAAAATTTTTCTATATAATCATAAGCCACGCAGATTTCTTTGAAAATTCGCTCATTAAGTCTTGGTGCATGACTGCTGGACTTTTTAGTTTCCAATCGATAACTTCGATAGCCACTGGCAATGAAATTCTTTCTTTTTTTAGTCTTTCTATATAAACCTAAAACGGATTCCACTGTGTTTTTCAGAATAGAATTTGCCGCTTTAACTTTACTTTACTTTTTTTTATGATGTAATGAATGTATCCTTATTTATCTATCAGACATGTTATCGAAATTGTAAAATCGTTTAAATTAAAAAAATCCGACGTTCAAAAATAGTGTTAAAAAAACCTATGTGTAGCTCATGTGTAATAAGGTTAGTTTACATGTGGGACATATTACACATTACACAGTGCCTAGACACTGTGTAATTGCTATGGGTGGGTGAGTTTGTGGTGGTGTCCAGTATGCACGGGGTTGTAGCTCACGTTCTTCCAGCCTTAGAACGGCAGGATGTCGTCTCCGTCCCATACTAAACCGAAACACCGAGCATCTACATTTCAGACACATAGCTAGATCATGTACCCCGACCGAATCAAAACCTACTGGCAAACAGTAATGTCTTACAATTAGCTTTCCCAAGACTTACCGGTCTAAGGACTCTCCTAGTGAATACATCGTGCTTTGCCATCAACCTGGTACCAAGCATTCTATCGCAGGTAAACAAGGATCGATGCTAACGTTTCTTTATCCTAACCTAGACGTCGAATCCATCTAGAATATCAATTCATTGATTATCATCATAGACTTCATTTCATTTGCCCTTAAAACTGTTTTTTTTTTTTTTTTTTTCTTCTTCTTCTTTATTTCTTTGCCTTTTGTTCATTCAACAGAGTATGCATTTAACAATAATCGTAATAATACCATAAAAAAGTGTTTTAAACGATAATAGCATCGATCCTTGTTTACCTGCGATAGAATGCTTGGTACCAGGTTGATGGCAAAGCACGATGTATTCACTAGGAGAGTCCTTATGCATTTTATTTTCACGTTATACAATTAGAATGTTTTGTCAGCTATACGTTTGAGGAGGTTTAACATTTCCTCTAGCAGATAAAAAAATATAAAATATCATTTATTTAATACCGTCCTAAAATTCCAATATTTTAATTTGATTCTCACGTATAGGCAAGCGTTGCGTGCGAACGCATGGACAGAAAACGCTGCCCGACGAACGTAGCCTGAATATTAGTAAAAGGAACAAGTATAACGAATCGCAACTACATCTGTCACATTTTACTCTAGTTATCGTTGGACACGTAAACGTTACTGTCAAACAGACAAGCAGACAGAAATGAAGCATATTTCGTAGAATGTAACAACATCGCTTACGCTCTCTTCAATTGCAGTGCGTAGTGCAACCTTCTTATTATTATTATTATTTTTTTAATCCATCAATTGGAGTTGAAAAGGGCGCAAGGGTTATGCCCTACGCGCCTGACACATGTGTAGTGCGTAACACAATATTTTCCATAATCTCTTTTAGCATGGAACATGCTTTAGCCTTGACCTAACCACAAAAAAGTGTCACATTTTTAAGGAACGCGGATGTGTGACGTGGAAGAGTTACGAAATTTTCTAATGGATTTTTAAGTATAACCAAAAAAATAAATAAATAACGCTAAACAACTTAATTTACGTATACATTATATTTAAAAAAAAATCATTTATTTTAAATTATGCATTACATTATACATTTATTTATTTTTTATTTTTTTTTTATTTGTACTATTTAAGTTAACAATATTCGCGTAAAACTTATTTAAATCTTTTGTATCTGTTTTAATTTTTATTTTTGCTATTTTATTTTAACTAATACATAACTAAAAAGTAAATGTAATAATTTTGTGTTAATCTGTTATTATTATTTAAATGCCCGTCTAAATTCAGTTAAACTTGTCTTATCCAAATTTGCAGGCTATCATTACACAGGCGCCTAAAACAATAAGTAAACATGTATTCTTTATTTTTATAGGTTTCAGTTTAGCGAATTTTCGAAGAAAATTAAGCTATTGCAATGGCTTCAAAATTTTTTTAATGCAAATTTTTGAAAAATGTTTCCATGGAAATCCGTTTTGGGCCATTCCGAATTTTTTTATATGTATGTATGTATATATGTACCTATATATTATGTGTGCATGTATATATGTGTCACTCCAGACGACATTTCCCCCTTAGGATGCACTTAAAATTTGAAACAAATTTTAAAATGTTAATAATATCAAAAGAAAGGATGAGTTCGTTGGCCAGAATTTTTGGAGTTCATTTAGGGGTCACATTTTGACAATTTAGGGTCACAAATAGCATAAAATCGTGTTTTTTCCATTTGACCCCCCTCTTATATGAAAATATGATAAAAGTGTACATAACAACAATTACTGTACTCTTAAAGAG
>KZ651564.1:321749-338121 GCA_001010745.2 Gerris buenoi
TTTATTTATTTATTATATAAATATCTCAACAGCTTTAGCAGCCATAATAGAGATAAAAGAACAAATCAAAAATAACAGATTATATACAATAACAATCAATGGTTAAATAAGTATGACTATAGCTCAAATACATGCATCATAATATCAAATAACATAATTCCGAAAACCTTTTATAACATAATAACAAAATAACGATGTAATATACAAATTCAAAATTATCCGCCCAAGCGTTCACGCGCATCGTTCGCGTAAACGTAAGCTTCAAAAGGACGGGAAAAAGAAACTTGCATTCGAGTCTGCAAGACAGTGAGACATTTGAATGTAACTTTTTGGTGTCATTTTTGCTAAAATTTTTCGAGTTGATGTGCCTAAGTAAAGACATGAACATTTCAAAAAAAAGTTGAGCGTGCAGATTTTTGCGCTTGTATATTAGGAATTAAATCGAACATATAATATTGTGCACGAAGAACGTCTAGTAAAATATTACTTTTTAATAAACAGGAGAAGAGGACAAGTACTTTCTTTCTTACTTTCTTTCTACGCTTGGGACTAGACGTTAGGGAGAGGAAATGGACGGACCCGATGGTAGCCTTCTTTCGTACTTTCTTTCTACGCTTGGGACTAGACGTTAGGGAGAGGAAATGGACGGACCCGATGGTAGCCTTCTTTCGTACTTTCTTTCTACGCTTGGGACTAGACGTTAGGGAGAGGAAATGGACGGACCCGATGGTAGCCGTCTTTCGTACTTTCTTTCTACGCTTGGGACTAGACGTTAGGGAGAGGAAATGGACGGACCCGATGGTAGCCTTCTTTCGTACTTTCTTTCTACGCTTGGGACTAGACGTTAGGGAGAGGAAATGGACGGACCCGATGGTAGCCTTCTTTCGTACTTTCTTTCTACGCTTGGGACTAGACGTTAGGGAGAGGAAATGGACGGACCCGATGGTAGCCTTCTTTCGTACTTTCTTTCTACGCTTGGGACTAGACGTTAGGGAGAGGAAATGGACGGACCCGATGGTAGCCTTCTTTCGTACTTTCTTTCTACGCTTGGGACTAGACGTTAGGGAGAGGAAATGGACGGACCCGATGGTAGCCTTCTTTCGTACTTTCTTTCTACGCTTGGGACTAGACGTTAGGGAGAGGAAATGGACGGACCCGATGGTAGCCTTCTTTCGTACTTTCTTTCTACGCTTGGGACTAGACGTTAGGGAGAGGAAATGGACGGACCCGATGGTAGCCTTCTTTCGTACTTTCTTTCTACGCTTGGGACTAGACGTTAGGGAGAGGAAATGGACGGACCCGATGGTAGCCTTCTTTCGTACTTTCTTTCTACGCTTGGGACTAGACGTTAGGGAGAGGAAATGGACGGACCCGATGGTAGCCTTCTTTCGTACTTTCTTTCTACGCTTGGGACTAGACGTTAGGGAGAGGAAATGGACGGACCCGATGGTAGCCTTCTTTCGTACTTTCTTTCTACGCTTGGGACTAGACGTTAGGGAGAGGAAATGGACGGACCCGATGGTAGCCTTCTTTCGTACTTTCTTTCTACGCTTGGGACTAGACGTTAGGGAGAGGAAATGGACGGACCCGATGGTAGCCTTCTTTCGTACTTTCTTTCTACGCTTGGGACTAGACGTTAGGGAGAGGAAATGGACGGACCCGATGGTAGCCTTCTTTCGTACTTTCTTTCTACGCTTGGGACTAGACGTTAGGGAGAGGAAATGGACGGACCCGATGGTAGCCTTCTTTCGTACTTTCTTTCTACGCTTGGGACTAGACGTTAGGGAGAGGAAATGGACGGACCCGATGGTAGCCTTCTTTCGTACTTTCTTTCTACGCTTGGGACTAGACGTTAGGGAGAGGAAATGGACGGACCCGATGGTAGCCTTCTTTCGTACTTTCTTTCTACGCTTGGGACTAGACGTTAGGGAGAGGAAATGGACGGACCCGATGGTAGCCTTCTTTCGTACTTTCTTTCTACGCTTGGGACTAGACGTTAGGGAGAGGAAATGGACGGACCCGATGGTAGCCTTCTTTCGTACTTTCTTTCTACGCTTGGGACTAGACGTTAGGGAGAGGAAATGGACGGACCCGATGGTAGCCTTCTTTCGTACTTTCTTTCTACGCTTGGGACTAGACGTTAGGGAGAGGAAATGGACGGACCCGATGGTAGCCTTCTTTCGTACTTTCTTTCTACGCTTGGGACTAGACGTTAGGGAGAGGAAATGGACGGACCCGATGGTAGCCTTCTTTCGTACTTTCTTTCTACGCTTGGGACTAGACGTTAGGGAGAGGAAATGGACGGACCCGATGGTAGCCTTCTTTCGTACTTTCTTTCTACGCTTGGGACTAGACGTTAGGGAGAGGAAATGGACGGACCCGATGGTAGCCTTCTTTCGTACTTTCTTTCTACGCTTGGGACTAGACGTTAGGGAGAGGAAATGGACGGACCCGATGGTAGCCTTCTTTCGTACTTTCTTTCTACGCTTGGGACTAGACGTTAGGGAGAGGAAATGGACGGACCCGATGGTAGCCTTCTTTCGTACTTTCTTTCTACGCTTGGGACTAGACGTTAGGGAGAGGAAATGGACGGACCCGATGGTAGCCTTCTTTCGTACTTTCTTTCTACGCTTGGGACTAGACGTTAGGGAGAGGAAATGGACGGACCCGATGGTAGCCTTCTTTCGTACTTTCTTTCTACGCTTGGGACTAGACGTTAGGGAGAGGAAATGGACGGACCCGATGGTAGCCTTCTTTCGTACTTTCTTTCTACGCTTGGGACTAGACGTTAGGGAGAGGAAATGGACGGACCCGATGGTAGCCTTCTTTCGTACTTTCTTTCTACGCTTGGGACTAGACGTTAGGGAGAGGAAATGGACGGACCCGATGGTAGCCTTCTTTCGTACTTTCTTTCTACGCTTGGGACTAGACGTTAGGGAGAGGAAATGGACGGACCCGATGGTAGCCTTCTTTCGTACTTTCTTTCTACGCTTGGGACTAGACGTTAGGGAGAGGAAATGGACGGACCCGATGGTAGCCTTCTTTCGTACTTTCTTTCTACGCTTGGGACTAGACGTTAGGGAGAGGAAATGGACGGACCCGATGGTAGCCTTCTTTCGTACTTTCTTTCTACGCTTGGGACTAGACGTTAGGGAGAGGAAATGGACGGACCCGATGGTAGCCTTCTTTCGTACTTTCTTTCTACGCTTGGGACTAGACGTTAGGGAGAGGAAATGGACGGACCCGATGGTAGCCTTCTTTCGTACTTTCTTTCTACGCTTGGGACTAGACGTTAGGGAGAGGAAATGGACGGACCCGATGGTAGCCTTCTTTCGTACTTTCTTTCTACGCTTGGGACTAGACGTTAGGGAGAGGAAATGGACGGACCCGATGGTAGCCTTCTTTCGTACTTTCTTTCTACGCTTGGGACTAGACGTTAGGGAGAGGAAATGGACGGACCCGATGGTAGCCTTCTTTCGTACTTTCTTTCTACGCTTGGGACTAGACGTTAGGGAGAGGAAATGGACGGACCCGATGGTAGCCTTCTTTCGTACTTTCTTTCTACGCTTGGGACTAGACGTTAGGGAGAGGAAATGGACGGACCCGATGGTAGCCTTCTTTCGTACTTTCTTTCTACGCTTGGGACTAGACGTTAGGGAGAGGAAATGGACGGACCCGATGGTAGCCTTCTTTCGTACTTTCTTTCTACGCTTGGGACTAGACGTTAGGGAGAGGAAATGGACGGACCCGATGGTAGCCTTCTTTCGTACTTTCTTTCTACGCTTGGGACTAGACGTTAGGGAGAGGAAATGGACGGACCCGATGGTAGCCTTCTTTCGTACTTTCTTTCTACGCTTGGGACTAGACGTTAGGGAGAGGAAATGGACGGACCCGATGGTAGCCTTCTTTCGTACTTTCTTTCTACGCTTGGGACTAGACGTTAGGGAGAGGAAATGGACGGACCCGATGGTAGCCTTCTTTCGTACTTTCTTTCTACGCTTGGGACTAGACGTTAGGGAGAGGAAATGGACGGACCCGATGGTAGCCTTCTTTCGTACTTTCTTTCTACGCTTGGGACTAGACGTTAGGGAGAGGAAATGGACGGACCCGATGGTAGCCTTCTTTCGTACTTTCTTTCTACGCTTGGGACTAGACGTTAGGGAGAGGAAATGGACGGACCCGATGGTAGCCTTCTTTCGTACTTTCTTTCTACGCTTGGGACTAGACGTTAGGGAGAGGAAATGGACGGACCCGATGGTAGCCTTCTTTCGTACTTTCTTTCTACGCTTGGGACTAGACGTTAGGGAGAGGAAATGGACGGACCCGATGGTAGCCTTCTTTCGTACTTTCTTTCTACGCTTGGGACTAGACGTTAGGGAGAGGAAATGGACGGACCCGATGGTAGCCTTCTTTCGTACTTTCTTTCTACGCTTGGGACTAGACGTTAGGGAGAGGAAATGGACGGACCCGATGGTAGCCTTCTTTCGTACTTTCTTTCTACGCTTGGGACTAGACGTTAGGGAGAGGAAATGGACGGACCCGATGGTAGCCTTCTTTCGTACTTTCTTTCTACGCTTGGGACTAGACGTTAGGGAGAGGAAATGGACGGACCCGATGGTAGCCTTCTTTCGTACTTTCTTTCTACGCTTGGGACTAGACGTTAGGGAGAGGAAATGGACGGACCCGATGGTAGCCTTCTTTCGTACTTTCTTTCTACGCTTGGGACTAGACGTTAGGGAGAGGAAATGGACGGACCCGATGGTAGCCTTCTTTCGTACTTTCTTTCTACGCTTGGGACTAGACGTTAGGGAGAGGAAATGGACGGACCCGATGGTAGCCTTCTTTCGTACTTTCTTTCTACGCTTGGGACTAGACGTTAGGGAGAGGAAATGGACGGACCCGATGGTAGCCTTCTTTCGTACTTTCTTTCTACGCTTGGGACTAGACGTTAGGGAGAGGAAATGGACGGACCCGATGGTAGCCTTCTTTCGTACTTTCTTTCTACGCTTGGGACTAGACGTTAGGGAGAGGAAATGGACGGACCCGATGGTAGCCTTCTTTCGTACTTTCTTTCTACGCTTGGGACTAGACGTTAGGGAGAGGAAATGGACGGACCCGATGGTAGCCTTCTTTCGTACTTTCTTTCTACGCTTGGGACTAGACGTTAGGGAGAGGAAATGGACGGACCCGATGGTAGCCTTCTTTCGTACTTTCTTTCTACGCTTGGGACTAGACGTTAGGGAGNATACGGAAAAGTAAATGATTATGAGTGCGGATCTAATATTGAATTTGGGTATGAAGAGCTTTTGACACCTGATTTTTTTTTTTTTTTTTCTTTTTAATTATATATTGTCTCTTTATAATAATTATGAATTTTAAAAGTACTTCGAGAATATTATGGACCTCACGTAGAAACAATTTTTTTTCCAGCATTTCCTATTTTTTCCATATCTCTTAACATACTTGAAATTATTTTTCAGTTTCATACTAATTGTTCCAAATAAGAAAACTTTTTAAGTTATTAAATGCTTTAAAACTTCCAATACTAAGATTGTGATCATTGTTCAGATGTGTCGGAAGTGAAACGCCATTGGATGATTTGGAACAAGCGAAACAAGGTTTCTGTTTTATATTGACACTTGATGTGTTTGTTTAGACTTCGTTTAACAATAATTTTTTATTGCAATTATGACAGGTGGGTTTCTTTTGTTAAATCGCGTGAACACGTCTTATGTGTTTTTGTAAATATGCCATTTCTGATAAAATTTTCTTACAGCATTTATAGAGAATAGTCAAATCACTTGGACTGTCATGAGAGATATTCTACTCGTAACATATTAACAACAATATCACAGCAACAACAATATCTCTCTGTCTATTTATTTTTTTATAAAACCAAAAAATATAAAATCATTTGTTGGGGAATTTCTAATCAAATTAGTTGATGACTCTTATTCGTTGATATATTCATACGTACTACCTATAGGTATATTAGAAAATTCCGCCTTTACAAAAAATATAGATTTTTTTTAAATCTTAATATACTTATCTTAAATTTGCTACTATTTAGTAAAATTGGATTGTTAATAGATAATGACAAATACTTTGATTTTTTCAATTTAAAAAAAAATAGAACGGAAAGAAGTTATTTTTAATAAATTAAAAAAATAGGACGGGTCTTATGGGAAAGGTAGTTTTAATTAGTGGCTTCCCAGCCAGATGTAGATTTATTTACCCTTCAAGGCTTAGGGTAAGTGTCCATCTGAGACTTTTTAGTATTGAGACTCGCTCTCGAGATTGAAATCGCTAGTGGACATGGGGCTGAGACTAGTCTCGGAGACTCGCCGACTCTCCGAGACTCGGGAGAGGCTGATGTTGCTCTCAAGTAGACAAGGTTCTGAGACTAATCTCGAGACTAGCTCTCGAGATTTAGTCTCAGATGGACACTTACCCTTAAAATTAAAATTATAATGTGAGAGTCTTTCTTTCGTCGTTATCAAGTGACTCGATTACCTATACTACTAGATTGGAGGGGTCTTTTCTGTTAATTCCCCCCTCACACCTTTCAGGAGCTTTTTCGTATATGCAAGGTTGCACCCTTTAACTTTTATGGAGCATTCCGATATTCCACAACTGTCTAGTGTATAAGAAGCTGAAAAACCACTCACTAGGTTGAGAACCTTATTATTTATCAGTATTCATATATAACTACTTTTTTCGACCTCTGTCCAATACAATACAATACTGATAAAATATTCTTATGTAGCACCCTTTAACTTTCATGGAGCATTCCAATTTTCCACAAATGTTTACTGTACAAAAAGCTGAAAAACCACTCACTAGGTTGAGAACCTTATTAATTATCGGTATACATATATAACTACTTTTTCCGACCACTGTCCAATACAATAAAATACTGATAAAATGTCCTATTTATTGAAAGCACCATATGAAACACTATTTTAAACCTTTGTCACCAAAACAATTAAGTGTAGATATTGCTGTTATCTCATTATAGTTTTGAGAGAAAACCTATTACCTAGTCTAATTCGTATTAGTGCAACAGACGCTTTTTTGCGTCGAAAGTTGGGAGTCCAATATTTACTAAGTATTACTCGTCTTTTTCCATGTTACCATAACATGTCATTTTCACTGTCTGATAACTTTATACACTGTCTTTCCAATACAAAATATGAGTTTCAAGCTGTAAATTCTGTTTTTTTAACCTTTTACTTTCTTTGAAAATGTGTTTATTTATGTATGTATGCCAATAAGAAATAAGGTGATCTACCTAGCACATTGATTTTTAGCTTCCTGTGCACTAGACAGTTGTGGGATATCGGAATGCCCCATAAAAGTTAAAGGGTGCGACCTTATATACGCGAAAAAGCGCCCGGAAAGCCTGGAGGGGTTAACAGAAAAGACCCGATTAGAGAACTTCTTAATCTAATATTTTGAAATTTCAGAGATTAAATATATATAACGTCAGAGACATTTTTACTGAAGATAAAATGTTTCTACTTTTTTTGACGACTGTTATTTATGTTTTATGGTGTTCCTTGTAGTATTTCTGTTTCGGATGCTTGCAAATGTCAATGGTTGATGGGCAGGTGATGAACAGGTGATGGACTGACACTCAAAGCCCAGATATGCATTTACATATACAGGGTGATATAATGATAATGATAAATTATATTCCGGTCAAATGTCATAAGAGTTAACATTTCCTTTAACATAGTCAATAGGACTATGGTCAATTAGGATGGACCTATGGCCATTATGGTCTGCAGTCCTCTTTAATTTAATGTGAAAAAAAAACCGCTCATTCATCTCACTTATTAGGGTAATTATAAAAATTAAGACATCTCCTCTAGGTAACACGTAAGGTGGTCTGTACGCGTTTTTACGGTTTTTTTTTTACCAAAACTCAATCATAGCTCAAAAAATTGCCCATCAACTAATAGTATTATGGTACTTAAATTCAAGGGGAATAAATGGAGAAGTTTTACAGAAATTTTGCAAACAGTAGCTCAAGCCGTTTTGGCAAAATTACAGGCTTAAACAAAAATAAATTTTAATTTTTTTGATAGAATTAACAATAAAATGAAATTTACGGATATGTTTTGCTCCTTTAAGGCATTTGAAATAGACATTTTCTAAACTTAAATTTTCTCCTCTTTCCAACGGTACCTTTATTTTAGCTCTATCCTCAATATTTTAGGTGCAGCAATCAATGTTTTAAAGTAAAATCGACGTACTTTGGAAAATAACAAAAACAATTATTGTGGCGAAACTATTGATATACCAAACACCCTGTATAGTTGTGTAAGCCCTTTGACAGTTTCATGTCCTGCATAGGAGTTAGTTTAGTAATTGTTATTTATTTTTTGTTTTTTCTTTATCGATAATTTATTTTTAGTTTTTACAAGTCCCCCCACAATATTAGATTTTTAGTTTTCGTTATTTATTTTATAATTTTGCAGAAATGTTGAGCGGTATTTGTGACAGCAGTGCTGACCGAGACGGAACTCGACCTAGTCAAGGTACTTTGTTTTTAGTCAAATGTCTTTTAATATCACTTTGTTTGCTGTTTTTTTTTTACTAAAAAAAAAAGCAATTTTACTAAAAAAAGTCAATTTACTAAAATAAATTTCCAATTTAAGAAGGCTTGGGATTATGTTAGTCAATGTTTTTAGACGGATCTCAGAGCGATATATTTTACGATAGTGAAATATATAGGTTTGTTTGAAATTATGTAGCTAAATAATTTATAAACATTGTATCATATTTTAACAACTTCACAAAAGGTTTCTACACACTGAACCAAAAAATGGAGCAGTCCTCTATCAAATCTTACAACATTTTTACTCTTATTGTGTGTTACCAACAGAGGAACAGGAGTATACTCTAGCTGATTATCTGACACAGTAATGCAGGAAATAGCACAAAAAATTTATTTTTTAAATAAATATAATTACAATAATTTACCTCTGAATACCTACAGATATAGCTTCTACGAAAACTGAGAAGATTGCGTTCCAAAAAAACTAGTTTTTTTTTTTTTTTAATATATCTAAAAATAATGGAAAGCTATTGAAGTTAGTGTAGGATTACTCTATATTGAATATAAACCTAAAACGTTGACTATATTTTCCCTAAGATTTCTTCTTTTATGTTTTTTTTTAATTAAATTTTAAGACACTTGTATATTTACAAAACACACTGATTAGAGAAATTCCGTTGTTGGAATCTCATAATTATGACATATTTTTAAGTCTTAAGTTTCGCTTCCACTATCGGAAGAATCTTCTGCGAGGATTAAAAATGGCCGTGTTATTTTTTAAACAACAATTCGAGATCAGTTTGTTATTGCTTCGAGTCAATTTTACGTTGCTTGCAGGCGAGTAAAGATGCTGCCAGCAGTAGGAGTTGATCGTTAAACTTTCTTCAACATTAATAAGTTCTTGATGGCGCAATATTTTCAAATAATCATTGATTATCCTCTTACTTTTAAAATAATCTATTAGGCATTGTTTTTAATTCATTTAAGGCGAAAAGTAGGTGATTTAGTTTAATTTTTTTGATTTCTTTCTTATGCAATTCCATATTCTGACACTCAATATCATATGTATATCACCATCTAGAATCTATCTCTACCATCTAAAATCTAGATTTAAATATTTTTATAAAGTTTATGTTATTTATTTGTGTAAAACCATCTAATACATATTTTCATGAAAAGTACAAAATTCCCTTTTTCGGCATTAGTTTTTCCACTAAGTCATACTTGTATTAATGTTTTCTATTTGCTCGTTTTTTATCGAATTAAAATTTTTATTTGTTCACTATTTAGAAAAATTGTATATTTCACGAAACATGAATATTATTGGTTTTAAGGATTGTTTTCATAAAGAACTGGTTGCATTATGTTTTCTGACATACTATGGAGCGATCTCTCCCTACCATCTCTGTACCTTGCACACTTTTATAATTATATGCTCTAACTCTCTACTATCTCTGTACCTTGCACACTTCATAATTATATGCGCTAACTTCCTACTATCTCTGTACCTTGCACACTTCATAATCATATGCTCTAACTCCCTAATATCTCTGTACCTTGCACACTTCATAATCATATGCTCTAACTCCCTACTATCTCTGTACCTTGCACACTTCATAATCATATGCTCTAACTCCCTACTATCTCTGTACCTTGCACACTTCATAATCATATGCTCTAACTCCCTACTATCTCTGTACCTTGCACACTTCATAATCATATGCTCTAACTCCCTACTATCTCTGTACCTTGCACACTTCATAATCATATGCTCTAACTCCCTACTATCTCTGTACCTTGCACACTTCATAATCATATGCTCTAACTCCCTACTATCTCTGTACCTTGCACACTTCATAATCATATGCTCTAACTCCCTACTATCTCTGTACCTTGCACACTTCATAATCATATGCTCTAACTCCCTACTATCTCTGTACCTTGCACACTTCATAATCATATGCTCTAACTCCCTACTATCTCTGTACCTTGCACACTTCATAATCATATGCTCTAACTCCCTACTATCTCTGTACCTTGCACACTTCATAATCATATGCTCTAACTCCCTACTATCTCTGTACCTTGCACACTTCATAATCATATGCTCTAACTCCCTACTATCTCTGTACCTTGCACACTTCATAATCATATGCTCTAACTCCCTACTATCTCTGTACCTTGCACACTTCATAATCATATGCTCTAACTCCCTACTATCTCTGTACCTTGCACACTTCATAATCATATGCTCTAACTCCCTACTATCTCTGTACCTTGCACACTTCATAATCATATGCTCTAACTCCCTACTATCTCTGTACCTTGCACACTTCATAATCATATGCTCTAACTCCCTACTATCTCTGTACCTTGCACACTTCATAATCATATGCTCTAACTCCCTACTATCTCTGTACCTTGCACACTTCATAATCATATGCTCTAACTCCCTACTATCTCTGTACCTTGCACACTTCATAATCATATGCTCTAACTCCCTACTATCTCTGTACCTTGCACACTTCATAATCATATGCTCTAACTCCCTACTATCTCTGTACCTTGCACACTTCATAATCATATGCTCTAACTCCCTACTATCTCTGTACCTTGCACACTTCATAATCATATGCTCTAACTCCCTACTATCTCTGTACCTTGCACACTTCATAATCATATGCTCTAACTCCCTACTATCTCTGTACCTTGCACACTTCATAATCATATGCTCTAACTCCCTACTATCTCTGTACCTTGCACACTTCATAATCATATGCTCTAACTCCCTACTATCTCTGTACCTTGCACACTTCATAATCATATGCTCTAACTCCCTACTATCTCTGTACCTTGCACACTTCATAATCATATGCTCTAACTCCCTACTATCTCTGTACCTTGCACACTTCATAATCATATGCTCTAACTCCCTACTATCTCTGTACCTTGCACACTTCATAATCATATGCTCTAACTCCCTACTATCTCTGTACCTTGCACACTTCATAATCATATGCTCTAACTCCCTACTATCTCTGTACCTTGCACACTTCATAATCATATGCTCTAACTCCCTACTATCTCTGTACCTTGCACACTTCATAATCATATGCTCTAACTCCCTACTATCTCTGTACCTTGCACACTTCATAATCATATGCTCTAACTCCCTACTATCTCTGTACCTTGCACACTTCATAATCATATGCTCTAACTCCCTACTATCTCTGTACCTTGCACACTTCATAATCATATGCTCTAACTCCCTACTATCTCTGTACCTTGCACACTTCATAATCATATGCTCTAACTCCCTACTATCTCTGTACCTTGCACACTTCATAATCATATGCTCTAACTCCCTACTATCTCTGTACCTTGCACACTTCATAATCATATGCTCTAACTCCCTACTATCTCTGTACCTTGCACACTTCATAATCATATGCTCTAACTCCCTACTATCTCTGTACCTTGCACACTTCATAATCATATGCTCTAACTCCCTACTATCTCTGTACCTTGCACACTTCATAATCNCACTGATTCGAGACCTCGTCCCATCACCTCCTCACTAAACCTACCTTTACTAATCACTTGCACCTCCGCTCTCAACCTATTTCTTACCAATTTCTCCATATTCTTTTCCGATTTTCCTTAAATAATAACAGATGAAACTTACTTTTCTGGTAAGATTAGACATTTCAACATTGAAGCAGACAAGACATTATTGTTACATTGTATGGTGGTTAAGGTTGTTTGTATGTTGGTTTGGGTTGTTACATTGTATGTTGTGTTGGGTAATTTCAAAATAGTCCTGATTTTCTTTTTTAGTAAATTAAATGTGTTCTGTTTTGCTTATTGATAAGACCCCAGTAGCGGATTGCTACGCTTCGAGTTGCCACGCAATAGGTTTTGGGTTGGGCAAGGGCTCCTCGCTCAGTGTCCTCCTTATGTTGGTGTCAAGTGCGTATTAGCCCTTAGTGTGCCTTTGTGCATACCTATTATGAGTCAAGGGAGGTACAAGGTCATGGTTATGTACCCCTCCCATCGGTAAAGGTTTCGGGTTGGGCAAGAGGCTCCTCGCTCAGTGTCCTTATGTTGGTGTCAAGTGCCTAACTGGTTGTATATGTTAGTCTTAAGGTGGACGGAGCGTCACAAATTATAGTTGTGTCAGCCCTTAGTGTGCCTTTGTGCATACCTATTATGAGTCAAGGGAGGTACAGGGTCATGGTTATGTACCCCACCCATCGGTAATCTGATTCATGGCTCACCAATGATCACACCACTACTCGCTTCGGCGGTACATTCTACAGACGTTAGATGTGTCAAATGGCTGCAACTCCCTACCATGGTGCCCTACTGCATGTCCTTTCTTAAAGAACCTTAAGAAAACAAATCGTAAGAAAAGTTAATAACAATTAACGTTTAAAGCTCATTGGGTAGTTTATACCTTACGTCAAACAATAAAATACACCGCATTATGGACTTATTATAGTATTATAATAATCCGTTAATAATCAAACATTTTTTACGTGTAACAGATAAGCGTGGCTTTATATGTGACAAAGGTGATGATAAACTGATATTTTTGAAGTACAATAGTCTCATTCTAGACTCATAAGTTATGTCTGTTTTCTGTCGTGGTGGTTGGAAGTCTATTTTTAACTATCTTTACTTTGATTGGGACGTTCATAGTTTATGTGACGAATAAAATATACTTGGAGCCGCACTAATCCTTCCCGTGTTATAAGTCGACGCTTAAATCAAATTTATCGAAAGTTTAAAATCGCGCCTGAGATGACTAAACAAGCCTACTAATAAAATTCATGATTATTTTACTTGTTAACTGTCCATTGTTAATTTATTTTGGTATCGTTGTCATGTGAACAGTTGAATTCTATTCATTATTGATTGTTGTCCTCAATGATTTTTTCTTCTTCTTCTTCTTCTTCTTCGTGGATCGTGGTGCTGGCCCCTTGCGCTACGTCCGTTGTCCATCACTAGGGTACGACCCTGAATTCGGCCTTGCAGTCACACTTACACTTCGGCTACACGTGTCCCCTGAATTACTGTTATCCCTAATAATTTGATCATCACAGTTAAAACCAATTTTATATTTAAACAATTGCTGTTGTAGTTTGTCTGCCAAGTTATCACTGTACGGCTTCATGCTTTCATTTGTTAGAAACAAATTTATTTTTATTTGCTATTAATAAATTTTAGTAGAAACAACTGATGTTAATATTTGTTATTCTTGTTAATAATTTTAATTTAAAAAAATACTTTTAGAACTGATGATCTAAAAAATTAAAAAATTCATTATTGGGATTTCGAGTAAACATAATGGATTACCATGGAGAGATGGTATTTTTGCTTGAACCAATACATTGCTTCTCATTTTTCATTTGAATTAGCGGCATAACAGTCCAAGTCGGTGGGTTTTCAATGTGGATATAATGACGGATTTGTTTTGAAGAAGAATTGGTTGTGTTAGTGGCGAGAGTGAGTTGTAGTTCTATACTAGAGGTAGATATGAGGGCGTGTGTGGTGGCACCCTATGTCTAGGGCTAAATATAACTCAAGGAAACCCGAGTAGTTAAACGCTCACACTGATTCGAGACCTCGTCCCATCACCTCCTCACTAAACCTACCTTTACTAATCACTTGCACCTCCGCTCTCAACCTATTTCTTACCAATTTCTCCATATTCTTTTCCGATTTTCCTTAAATAATAACAGATGAAACTTACTTTTCTGGTAAGATTAGACATTTCAACATTGAAGCAGACAAGACATTATTGTTACATTGTATGGTGGTTAAGGTTGTTTGTATGTTGGTTTGGGTTGTTACATTGTATGTTGTGTTGGGTAATTTCAAAATAGTCCTGATTTTCTTTTTTAGTAAATTAAATGTGTTCTGTTTTGCTTATTGATAAGACCCCAGTAGCGGATTGCTACGCTTCGAGTTGCCACGCAATAGGTTTTGGGTTGGGCAAGGGCTCCTCGCTCAGTGTCCTCCTTATGTTGGNACATGTAGCGTAATTTCATTCTTCGCTGCATCATTTAATTCATAAAATATAAAAATATTTGTTAATAAATAGCACAGTTTTCCGGTTAGAAGCAAACTAGTATAAAAAATTAGTTTTAAAAAAATTAGACGATACCAATTGTTTAATATGGACCAGTTAAGATAAATTTAGTTTGGAACCCCTGTATTATGTGTCCATGTCCATAAACTATTGTCTTTTGTTTTCACAATAAAGCAATACATTTTTCTGTTGAAATTTTTATTCAATAAAGTAGGTACGTTCCGTCAAATCTTAGTGAAAACGAAAAAAAATTGAAGTAAACACAAAAAGTAGAAAGAGTTTAGCTTTAATTTTTTACTTAAGAAAATTGTTAAGAATTACAAGAACGGTAAATCTAGGCGAGGAAACAAATAATACTTGACTGTACGGATGATATAAGATGAGAAAACAGCTCTTGCTCGGCTTTTTCTAGCAAATAAAAAACATATTTCTGCTTCATATTTATTGTGTGCGGTTCAATAAAAAAATAAATAAACGCTACAACACTGTAGAGGGGAAAAAGAAGCAAGGAGAAAAACAAAGAGTAGGGATGGCTAGGTGCTGTTCTGCTGGTATATTTTAGGGTGGATATGTTTTATTGCGGAACAAGCCCCGGGCTGCCCTTGTACGGCCCTTTTTCACTTTTCTGGGGGCCAAAAACTTTTACTAGGGCCATGATAAAATACCTTCCAACAACTTCAAGACGCGTGGAGCCTAAACTACAGGGCCAATATTGACGAAATGTGGCATACAAGTTCAGAAAAATCATGCCCCGTGGCGAAATCAAGAAATTAATTTCGACTCCATTTATGGGGGTCGACCCCCCAAAAACTCTGAAAAAACGATTAATCTGAAACGATTAAAAAAAATCCTAAAGTGAGGTCCATTGAAATATGAATACAAGCGGAAAAAATCTAGTTGCCGAGAAAATAGTTTTAAATGGCGTTTCCGCGGGAAAAATACGTCTTCCTAAAGCGTTTTCAAAATCAAATAAAATTAAAAAATTAATTCCTAATTTATCAGAGTGATTTTGATTTTTGTTGATAAGCTTTCAGAGAGTAAGAAGTACAATAACAATTTGAGCAAACGAATAAATATATTTTTAATTTTATTTATACAAAATATAGCTTGAACTATCACAAAAATCTAAACTAAATGCAGTTTTCTTAGGTTCAATGTAAATATCCCGACAGCATCTTCACTGGATTTGGTTTCAAGAAAAAATACTGATATCAGGAAAAATATTAATATTAAACTAATGAAAAAGTACGATCTGTAATACAACAAAAGTTTGGATCATATTATGCTTATGTATATGTAGCCTTTCCTTTTATAATTCTTTTTATTTCTTAGCTTATAAAATTGCTGGAATATCTCAAAAAATTTTGGCGCCCCCTCCCCCAAGCCCATTACCTCGGCCGCCTATGATTGTAACTTTTATGACAAATTTTTATGTAATGTTCATTAATTAAATGTACCTCTAAAACTAATAAATGGAAAACACTGGGCTAAGTAATTATGAGTTTATATATGAGAAAGTTTGTTTTAATATACATATTCATTCAATTTTTAAATTTTTGGTAGTTTTATTACTACGGAAAGATTAAATTTTAAATAATCCAAATTACAATTATCAATAACTACGGGAGACATACAGAGAAAAATACACCCCCGCACCGGGAATCGAACCACGGGACCTCTGTTTACCGTACAGGTGCTCTTACCATCTGAGCTAT
>KZ651564.1:364912-385562 GCA_001010745.2 Gerris buenoi
ATGCACCACACCCCTGAAGATGCTTCCAGTAGTGGAAGCGAAACGTCGGACTTCATCCCCTTCGAGACGCGTATTCCACCGGAAAACCAAGCTGTTTATGACGAGTCTACCCACGGAAGCCTACGCACCTAGTATAATATAATATAATAATGTAGTATAATATAATTATAGTATAAATATAGTATAATATATAAAATAGTATATTATATAGTATAAATGAATTCAAAAAAATATAAATGATGCATAATCTGTTCTCAACATAATCCTGTAATTATTAACCTGATTCCTTCTTATGAACGGTCGATAATGCTTGAATTGAAATAAAATAATGTCTTTCCTTGTATTATAGCTGTTTAAAAGTAGGCAATTAATTAGTATTTTTTTTTTTTTTTTAATTGTTATGATAATGCAACAGGTCGGATCACTTTTACATGTTACGTCCAAGTTGTAAACTCAAGTTTTACTGTAGGCAATAGAAAAGCAAAGTTTGACCGAATCTAGTTTGAGCCATCTTAAGATAAGACACAAAAAATCCCTTAAAATCACTCCTATGCTAATGGTCGTGCCTGTTTTTTCGTGTTCCGGGAATTTCCTTATTTGCCCGTTTTCAGAGAAACAAGGGGTTCCGGGGGTACCGGGCCGGAATACGGTATCGACAGGGGAGTCTGAGAGGGATCCCCCCCTCTGTAGGGGGTAACATAAATAGCCCGGTGAGCCGCGTCTCTCCCTCTTCCCGCTCGTAATAGAGATCCGGGATAAGACTAAACCTGCGGGGAAGAAAACGGCTAAATAGCGGCTAATGTGGCGCAAGAACAGCGCACCTATCTACAGCAACATTTAGATAAAGCCGGCGTCCATCGATTAGAGCCCACTGTCTCGGAGCTAGCAACAAATTCTAACTAGGGCCACAGGAGCCAAAGCCCCAATCCCGCATCCTATAGGCCTAATTATAACCCCACTCCCTTCTTTACACCGCCTTATCTGCGCCCTGAGAAATTCTTACTCTGCATTTTGACTTGTTTTATTCCCGTCTTGTCCTTTTTCCTAAGTTTCTTATTCTTTTGGATACGTAAGATAAGCTTGCTAACAAGTAAGGTCAGGTTTGTGAGGAAACTGCAGCCTACTCCTCGTACGCCAGGACCGTCGGCTTACCTTCATCTTTGTCGATGCTACAATTTAATCAGGTGTGCCAAGTTTTCTGCTCAGCCGATAACCGTTCCATAGCATGTTACACCGGCATACTAATCGATATTACAAGCATTGAAATCCATCGGTTTTAAGTCCAGGTACAAATATTTTTCAAGGTTCCCTTGAGTATTATTGTATTAACAAATCGGGAAGGTTGCGAAACCGTTAGAAGGTTCTATACCTTTAATTCAAGATATTTAAAAAAAAAAATTATTTTCTCATATAAAGAGAAAGTATTCAGATAGCGAGAAAATTCAATTTTGAAATTTTGATAGATCTACACGTTTTAAGGTTCCCTGAGTAAAAAAAAGTGGATTTTTAATAAATGTCTGTCTGTTATCTTTGCAGACTCTAGCCTAAACTATTGAGCCGATTTTCGAATAAAAAATCGTACCCCAAGGCGAAATCGAGATATGAATTATAGTCCCAAAATGGACCAGAACCACTCCATGGTGGGGTGGATTTTAGGGCGTTATTCCCCATAAACTCTGAAAAAAAAAAAACTATTTCTCGGAAATGTTTCAGACGAATTTGATTTTAAAAAAATTCTTAAATGTGGTCAATTCAAATGCGAATCTAATTGTATAAGCCGTTTTTGCTGGAAAAACCTAGTTTGCGAGATATTAGTGGTCAGTGCCGGGTGGGACTCTGACTTGACTTGGAAAGTTCTATAGTAACCCTCGTAAAGGTGGATTCACAGTCACAGCTTGCAGATGGACACGCGTAGACGTATCCGTCTGCGTAGATAACAATACATTGTATGAGCAAGTAGTCTGAGATGTATCGGACCGATTTTTTAATTGCTGCAAACAGCTTACATTTCAAAGATTCTGTTTTAAATTTTAGATCGAAATAAATTGAACTTTGACGTAATATACACTTCCTTCATAATATGGCAATGTCGTGAGAGAAAATTAGACTAAACACAAATTAGGTAATTGATGATGAAAGTATTGAAGAGTAGTGATTAACTGCAGTAAATCGATCATCTAGTTGTATACTAGTTGACAGTGTAATAATCTAGTTGTATACTAGTTGACAGTGTAATAATCTAGTTGTATACTAGTTGACAGTGTAATAATCTAGTTGTATACTAGTTGACAGTGTAATAATCTAGTTGTATACTAGTTGACAGTGTAATAATCTAGTTGATGTTGGTAATATAGTTAATATCGATATATAAATCAAAAGAAAGGTTTTGATTGAATTGGACTAATGAAATATTCCAGTTGACACCTGGCTCCGCTAATCCAACATATGAATAATTCTAGCAAAATCAAATGAAAATTCGCATCGAGATACCTCAGTCAAATCTCTATAAAAAGAGCTAAAAAAAAAGTTCTTTTTAATAATCTTAATTCAACCGAACTACCTAATTTACAATATTTAATATATTAATATGCACTGGAAAATATAATGTTTAAATAATATAGAAACAGTGACAAATCAAATGAAACTAGATCTTAAAAAGAATTATTTTAGTATCTCCTGATAAAGTTTCCACGTTTGACTCGGTTAAATAAAAATGAAATAGAAAAACTTTAAAAGTCTTTTTTTCTTTTGACAAAAATTCAAAAATAAATTAAATGGAGAGAAAAAGTATTAATTTTGAAAGGTAGCGTAGTAAATATAAAGAAAAATATTGTCTTAATGATATTTTATCCGTAGTAGATTAGAGACGATGTAAAGAAAATACATTTTTAGGCTGAACAGGTGTAAGGGATATTAATAAACATTAGAAGCTACCTGGTGCTATTTTTGATTCTAAAACCCAGAATCCTTCATCTCGGTCCCTCTGTTATATTAGTACCGTTCACCGTTCTACAATTAAAAAAACCATTTCTTCTTTTTTTTAAATATTTCTCTTGTGTCTGTCTAGTCTTTCAAAATATTATTTTCTTATTTTTTCTAGACAGGCTTTCCGTGGAAAAAAAAATTATTTCTTCTTGTGACTCTGATTATTTATTTTATTTATACTCATAATAATAACAATTTTAAATGTTAGAGCAAATGAAAATTGAGTTTTGATTAATAATTTTAATCTTAATTATAAGAAAGTCAGATGAATTTAGGGGGTTTTTGTATGATGTTCTTCTTAGAGGTCGACCAAGAAGTCATGGAAATCTGAGGAGTGCGCTAGTGTCGTCATGTACAGTCAGTTTATAATAAAATAGACCACTGTCAAAAAACACAGTGTTGTTCTTTAGTTACTAATCATTTTATTTTTTTAACTTCTATATTTTTCGCTACAGGCAACACTGTACCTGATAAGAAATCACTCCTACTATACGATATCTTTATATTATTATTTATTGATTATTCCTCTTTATTTCTGAATTTGATTTGTTACTTTTGATTTTCTACCCCGTTATTTGTAGCGTCCTTTGTATTTGCATCATCCCATAGATTTCTGGATCGTACGCAAATCGTTTAGTTGTGACTATAACTCGTACTGTATAAAAACAAACAAAACAGGAAACCTAACAGATTGGAAACCTTCCTGTTGTTATTCGTGAGATTTGACATAACTGCGCATTTCATACAAACTAGAATAGCACCCGACTATACTGACTTCGGCAATACTCGGAAGTATCGACTTTAAACGAAGCTAAGCTTTCAGTTTCTACCGTGTTCATGACTTCTTGGTCGACCTCTAGTAATTATTGTTAGTTATTGAGGTTTAAGGTATCCGGTAGGTATAGGTTTAAGGTATCCGGTAGAAATAGGTTTAAGGTATATTCTTGAGTTATATAAATTTCAGCAAATTTTAGATCGTTGACAATGAGTAGGCAATGAAATTTCTCGTCATTCGGTTACATATATACTAGTATATCATATACAATACATATAGTAGTTCCTGTATTTTAGGGTTTCCGTTCATTAAATATTTCTTTTTAGGTTTCTGTACAAAGTAAAAAAAGAAACCTTATAACGGCTCTCTTTGCGTCTGTCTGTCTGTCTGTCCGTTGCTTGTTTTAATTCATAAACTACATTAGCTACGTACATGAAATTCGGCACATAGGTGCATCTCGGATTTGTGACTACGGATTTTCACACTTAATATTTTCAAGATGGCGGCCAATATGGCGGGTGACTAAAAAAAATGTTTTTAGTCACCATAACATGTTATGCATCAATTAAAAGGTCTTAAAGTGTAGAAAATGAATATGCAACTATTACAATTTCACACTTAATATTTTCAAGATGGCTGACAATACGGCAGGCCACAAAAAAAAGTTTAATAATTTTAACTTTATCGTACAGAAACCGGCGCTTATCGCCTCACGTACTTACGTGAAGCGCGCCTTACTTGTTTTTATTAACAATGGGTACAACTGTAATACATAAAATAATGAATTTAACGATACAGGCTTGACTGTCACTTATACATTTTTGTGTAAAATTCGAGTAAATTACAACCAATTTTATATTTATAGGTATTTCTCATTTTCTCAAAGAAAGAGCAAAAGTATTCTCTTTAATAGCCTAACTGATTTTCATACTGTGTCTTATGACTTTATGACTGGCAATGCTTTACACTTCGGAACGCTTAGTGGTTTAAACCTGACGAATTTCTTTCTGTTTCTATCACTGGCAATGCTTTACACTTTAAACCTGACGAATTTCTTTCTGTTTCTATCACTGGCAATGCTTTACACTTAGGAGCGCTTAGAGGTTTAAACCTGACGAATTTCTTTCTGTTTCTATCACTGGCAATGCTTTACACTTCGGAACGCTTAGAGGTTTAAACCTGACGAATTTCTTTCTGTTTCTATCACTGGCAATGCTTTACACTTAATAGAACGTTTTACAGGATGGAAGTGTCTAAACATAAAATCTGTTCTCTGAATCCATAATCACGATCACATTGACTTTAAGTTGATTAAGATTATCTATTCTCAATTTATAAAATGACTGGAGGGTGAAGGAGACGGAAGAAAGCGAGTAATTAAATGGAATAATCGGCTTGAGGCAGTGTTATTTCTACGACGACTTCCCAAGATGATTTCGTCTTCCAATTATTATTTAACCTTCTCATGGCCGTCTCCCTCCATTGTCGTCTTAATTTCTTAATTGTGCTCGACCGAGGGTAGCCGAATTAAAATTTGTTTTTCCTTCTTCCCCCGGAGGGAGGCTCTTGTCTTAGATTTTTAGGGAAACCTCCGGTGGAGAGTGGAAAGAACACAAAAAGTTTTATTAGATAAAACGTGGGCCCTCTGGAAAAATGTATGGCGGATTTATCGTGTTTTTCTTAGGGAAGATTTCCATTACTGCGGGCCGAGCGGATTTCAGCTCTGTGTATCTAATCGCGGTATAATTAGAATCCGGGGATTTAAAACACAAAGAGTCTCTCATCTGTTAATCCAGATTTACAACTATCTGTTAATTGGAAGATTTGGCTCGGGTCTGCCGGGGAATCTATATCCGGGATTCCGTTCCCTTATAAACCCTTTAACAATCTGTTAACTCTTTTTAACGGCTTTCCAAAGAGGTACTAGAGATTAGTTCGACTTAAATTGGTTTTCGATACCTTATCTTTATATAAAAATTCCCCGACTAAAAAGAAAAAAAACTAGTTTGATCATATTTCGCCATGTTGAAAATTGAGCTTGATAAGTTTATTAAAACTCTTATGAAATTATAATTACTAGCGATGAAATGATGGTTATTCACTGGTAAATCCCGTCTTCACATTTTTCCTAATGCTTTAAGAGATGGTAAAACTAATCACTGATTCGAATTTAAAACAAATATAAAAGACCTCATAAAAGCGTCATTTATAAAATGGAAAATTCGCTTGAAAAAAAGACGGGTGGCCTTCTAGTCTATAAAATTGCTATCCCGTTACGCTGGGGAAAAAAGATGTCACTTCACAGAATCAAAAAAAGGCTACGAATGTTATATGCTCGTAGAAAGATTAAACCCGAAGCGACAACTCGTTCATATTTCTCTCGACATGTTTTCGCGAACAAATTTGTATTTGGTATTATTACATATATATGGGGGAAGGGACGGTGCCGGGGTGAGACTTTGCCGACTCTTGATAAAATATTAGTATGGAAATGAAGGCAAAGGGTTTTTACGAGTATTTCTCCTTCTTTTTTACTCGGAATTTTCGTTTTTGTTCGTAGAAAAAAACGAGAGAACATAAAAAATACAAATGTGTACACTATAGCTACGTATAAGGGCCTTATATAGAGATATTTTTTGTAGGTCATCTCTATAGGTTTTGTCGCGGTAATATGACTGCGGTAAGTCAAAGAGATCGCGGGCCGTTGTCGCCCTACCTAGGAGAAGTGGCGTTGGCTCGGATGTGCCGCCCTTAGGGCACCCTAAGCGGCCCGCTTCCTCCCGTTTATGGGACTCCCTCGGTTAATTTATGTTACTGGAAGACATAAACAGGAGCCCCTCGTATTTACCCACTGTACCAAAAACACATTTACAATAAGTAACCTCTCCCGTTCTTTTGTTGGAAAAAATACCTTCTAGATTTAGCATGGGATTACGCCTCCATCCTACGCACTCACTCTTCTTTTTAAATAACCAAAGGCAATAGATTACATATCTTCAATGGTAACGTAAAATTCTATAGATTTTTTTTATTAAATGCTTGGATCAAATTTTAGCTTTAAATCAAAATTATACAATTTTATGTTAGTTCTGTCCAAACCCTAATATGTGCTTCGCATCCATTGGCAAGTTATCTTAACCATTGGCAAACTTATCCACATTACGAGTGTGTGTGTATAATATTTACCTATGTATTTTTTCATCGCTGCTCAAATTATTAGTTTCAAACAATGCTAAATGACCTGCTACAATGTTGAAACCTTTCTTTTAAAAAAATGTCCTTAGCTAGGATTTTTTTTATGTTTAGTTACTGTAGTCAGAAAAGAAAGTGACAAATGGATAGATTAGGATTGTTAAAAATTTTAAAAATTGCCTTATTGTTTTTATCTTAGTAAAACCTGAAAAAAAAATTAATTAAAATTCACTTACGCTGTTAAATACAATTAACGCGTACCTTTCTTAAAGTGAAAAATGTTAATATTTTCAAAATTTTCCTGCATATTACGTTAATTTAGGTTTAACTAATAAGACGAAGGTAAACAAGCAAACAAAAATTCTCATTTATTTTTAAATGAAATTATGAAAGTTTAGGGTATTTCAAAGAATACAAGTTACGGTATTAAATTCTGCAATCGATTTGTTTAATCAACAAAATTACAATGATTGACAACTAATAAAAGCTGCCAAATAAAAATATAGAAAAGAAAGTAAATTATTTGTAAAGAAGTATGATATGTTTAAACGTTAGGAATCTCATGGATAATAATTTTTACATGAACAACAACAACAATGGTAAACAAACAAACAAAAATGCTCATTTATTTTTAAATGAAATCATGAAAGTTTAGGGTACTTCAAAGAATACAAGTTACGGTATTACGTTCTGCAATCGATTTGTTTAATCAACAAAATTACAATGATTGACAACTAATAAAAGCTGCCAAATAAAAATATAGAAAAGAAAGTAAATTATTTGTAAAGAAGTATGATATGTTTAAACGTTAGGAATCTCATGGATAATAATTTTTACATGGATTAATTTAAGCTTTGTGTTTGCTTTGAAGTACTAAATACTACTAGCTTCGTAAAATCAAACTGATAGCAACAACGAGCCAAACATGTTTGGTCATTTGAGGAAAAGAGTGGTAATCGGTATTGACTTTGAGTTTATGTTAATTTGAGTAAAAAAAAAAGTAAAAAAATAATCTGCATAAAACAGGATTTGTTGTAGAACTAAATTACAAAGAAACCTTAGAATCAAAATGTTGAGCCCAAAATGAATGGTTGCTGACATAATTTTATTCAAACTACGATAAGTGCATGGGACACATTTCGGAAGCTGGTAAATAGAAAAATCGGACTTGATATCTAGCTAAACGGATATTTAATTTTGTTTGCCCTACAATGAAATTGAAGAATCGACGCCAAGCTGGAAAAGGAAGATAATTTAAACGATACGGGAGGGAGAAGGGCTAATGGAAAAGGAAGAAGAAAGGGATTTGCGTGACGAGGGCGAGTGGCTGTTGATCAAGAGTAAAGGCATCTGTCTGGAAAGAGTGCATCTTAAGTCGAGCCCGCAGTTCTCTGATATGCTCAGCCCGACTCGAGCCAATAACTCGCTCGCAACAGCTCTATATTACCATCTAAATATTCACCGGCATCTCGCCCTATTTGAAAAATCAACTTGGCTCCCCACAACAAGACGTCGAGAAAACAAAACACTTTGCGAATCACCGAGTCTTTCCTCTTCAGACGACGAGGGGTTCCCTTAATCGCAAGATGGAGAGCAACCGAATCACCACCGTCGTCCCCCATCTATATAACAAGTTGCTAGGGGAATCTCGACTTGTAGGTATAGGGTATTAGGGCACTAGAGTCAGACTCGATTTACCAACAGTTAATCCCTCTATCCCTTACGATCTCTCGAGTTTTCCCCTTAAACACCACATTTCCCGTAACGATTCCAACACATCACATATACGGTAATATTTCAAAATAAATGGCCAAGACGGCAAAAGTTGGCCAATCGACTTTACCAACTCATTCATATACTTCTGTATGAGATCACCCACGACTCTAAGTAGCGTTGTTTCGTGCTTCCGCTTGTTTGCAATCAAACTATTTTACACTGTTTTATTTAACTTGCTTTGTTTGGTTTTTTTATCTGCAACTCTTGTAGTTAAACTTTACCTCCTTGCCGATAAGATGAAACTTGCACACCCTATGTATTACTCGACACAATACGATCATAAAATAATCACTCATTAGTTTTATCGCCCACCATTTGTATACATTCCTATCCTGAGCGGCCGGTAAAGTTCCATATTACAGCCCTGGGGCCGGTAATAATGCATGATTTATCATTACAGGGCCACTAGTAGTTCGAGAAGCGGCCGCTTCCTGGCCAGGCCGCGGCGTGCAGGAAGCGTCAGCTGTTCAATTTGTAAACAATATTTTTATAACTGCGGTTTGTTTTAGTAATGATTTAACCTTAATATGTATTTATTGTTTTTGAATATTACCGCAAAATAGTTTTTTTTAGTTAGTTTACATGTGGTGGGCGATAAAATAGTGTACGCACCACGAGCAAAGCTAGGACAGGCCTCAGGCGTTAAACGCACTCATGCTACGCAATCGTGCTTTCAAACTTTACCCTCGGCCTGTAATTACACCCTTACTGCTCTAGGTACGTAAATAGCTATTATGTACTACATTTTAAAATTGAAAAATCAATAAAAGTTCGTTTTATATTTATTATTGGTTTGAAGCGAGAAAAAAATCACAATTAAATGTATTCCAAGTTTTAATTAACATAAGTATTAAACTACATGGGTTTTAATTTTGTTGAAATCGGACAAAATGCCTTTTCGTCCGTCCTTTGTGTTACATGTCATAAGTCGTAACAAAAGTAACGAAACTTAGTTCTATTTGCTTTGTTGACCGACGTTAACAAGGAACCTGCAGAAAAACATTTCTTTTCTCCTGTCAAAACTTGCACACATAGGAAAAGTTTTGCTTCTATGAAAAGAATCGTTTATTTTTTCAGTTTTTCTTATTGTGTTTTTTTTTTTTTATTTTTTACTTTTTTGACACAAGTATAAGGTCTTCAAATGTTCTTTTTTTCTTCTTCTTCTTCTTTTAACATTCGATTAGTGTTTAGTAGTTTTATTTTTCCTCTACCACTTATTTTATTATTTTATAAAAGAAAATGTATCATTATTTATATTATAAATAGTCAGCGCGTGTAATGAAAGAATTATTCTTCTTAGAATAATTATTTAAAAGAAAGAAGTTCATTGAGGTATTTTATAATGGAAAAAAATGTAAATACCTATATTTATTTATTGGTGTAGAACGTACTTTAAAAAAAACCTTCTGAATTTTAAATGTTTAAACATAATACATATATTTATACACATTTTTATAATTTAACATAAATCAATTCATTTACATATATTTATAATTTTAAAATCAAAATTTATTTTTCATTATTGACAAAGTTGAAATTATATTTAGTGCAATTGTTAACCTTTATCGATAGATCAGCTGATTAGAACAACCTTTATGGATAGATTAGCTGATTAGAACAACCTTTATGTCAGTCATCATATCAGTGTCTTCTTAGAATAAACATTCTTATTATTTTCAACGCGCCAAATTTGAAATACTTCAATTTTTGAAGGCATAAAGTTACTTAGATCTTCGCTTCGAACAAAAAAACAAAAATGGTATTACCGTGGTTGGTTAAATAAGGAAGTTCTAGGTCCTAGGTGTTCAGGTGGTGATCGCGTCATATTGGTTGTTGTTTGCGACGTTTTGCCTCATGCGCATCTTAATGCGCAATAACAGCGAGGGGCGCTATCAACAAATTAATGACAAAAACTGTTGTAGTGAAAATGAAGCATACTAAATACATGTAATGATGTTATTGTTGCATCGAAAATAGCTTCGTTAATAACGTCGCGTTACATAGAGACGTATAATATATAATCATAATAAAATTGTTACAGGGAAATCGGTCGTAGAACCGGAGATAGACCGTATCGTAGGTTCAAGGCGCGGAAGGTGAAATTTGTGAAGGGCACGGGACGCTAGAGGTTGCCCGCGGAGTCTTTCGTGTAGGCCAGCGGCTGAGTTACGTCTAGTAACCCCCAAATGGGGGCACCGCATTTGGGGTTGTTAGGATTGTATTCGCGGGATGTGTCTTGCCCTTGTCAAAGTCTTACTTGCGTGAAGTTTATCATCCCTTATATTACCTCAGAAACAAGTAAGAAACAGACTGTCCTGCGTTGAGAATAATTTTATAACCCAGCCCTATCACGCCAGACAATTATTGCTAGCACATCCACCCCATATACAGTAAGTGATACTGTATATGGGTTATGATACTATAGTATAGATATTAAATACAGCCAAGTCAAAATTATAAGCTGTTCAAATCCAAAATGACAGATAATTCACATCACGCGAAAAAAAATATTTAAAAAAAATTTTGATTGGGGTATCCAATGAAAAGTATTAAAGAGACGCATATGGAAAGTGTTTCATTTTTTCATGCTCATGTTTCATGTTCAGTGTTTCATTTTCATGCCATTTTGTCAAATAACTTCAAAATTTNCCCCTATTATACTAATTTCATGTTCAAAATACCAACGAAACCCTATTAATGCGTGAGACTTCACGCAAAACCAATTTTTTATTTAACAATCATCTTCTAACACCTCCTCTCTATCCAGGGGATTGATAGTAAAAAATAATAATGATACAGTACTCTGGTCTGGTACAACTTAAATTTAAAGAAGCTATTGCATTAAAAAAATTTGATATGCTATCCTTTTTCTATTAAAGAATAGCCTAGCGTTTTTTAAACCTTTAAAACTTAAAAATTTTCTGAGGGGAGCCCAGGACCCCCTATCTTGTGTAAAAACGCCCTGGTGTTCCTGTATTCACACCAGTGGTACATGGAAAAGTCAAGACATATTAAGTGGTACACCTCAAAAAGAGTTTGGAAACCCCTGTTTTAGAGGTAGTTCTCTCCTCTCTCCTCCAACCCCAGTGACAGGAGGAGGAAAAGCAGAGTTCATAAGAGCTTTCTCTGCCTATCTAATCATTGTTATTAAACCACTTATTATTTTTATACTTCAGTTTAATTATGTTCTATTAACCTTCACCATAGTTACCATTAAGTTAAAGGGTTTCTGTTACTGTTTTTCCCCCTTTTTGTTACTGTTGTTGTTATTGTTACCTAAAGTCTAAAGTATTTTTGAATGCATCTTCTATTTAAATTTTGCTGGCCGAGAAAAAAACAAATACAATGTTTGATACCGGCTCTGATAATGTCGAAACGAAAAATGGTCATTACAAATCTCTCTTAAAATGATTTATTATTTTAATTTATTATTATAAGAAAAAAATTGTTTTCTATATTAATAAAAAAAATGTTTAAAACAATGTACAATTACTTGCATTAAAACTTATGTATATACATTGATTTGTTCGACAATGTTATAGTGTGGTTAGATGCATGTCCATTAACTTGCATTTCATGAAAAGAAAATCAAAGTTATTTGCTTTGGTTTTTTGTTTTCTCTTTCTCCGTTTCTTTTAGACCTCATTTCATTTGATCACTCATCAGTTAATTCTCCAGATAGAAAAAAAATTGAATTGCCTTGTTGCTTTGCCTAAAGACGATGCTTGTCTATCTTGGAACCCCTTATCGCTCTTGGACAATGGATTTGTTAGTTCTGCTCACGGCATCCCCTTTAAATTTATTCCCTCGCTAAACCCATTCGAAAGACACCTCTAGACTACCAGAGGAGCGACGAATAAAAAAATATAAATATTAAAAATAAATAAATAAAGTATAAAGGATAATATAATTTTGTTGTGGAGTTTTCTCATGTGGAATTAGGGGAGAGGGTCCGGAGAGACCATTGTGTGAATTCAGGCCTCGTCCAAACTTATTGTATCTCCCCACTAAATTAATGGCAAGGAATGATGAGGGGAAGGGGGCACCATCTTTTATTTCTTATGGAAAAAACATCGTTTCTGTTTATTTCCCCCCTTGAAATTACTCAATTATACCGATGGCCAATTCTTGAATTTTTTTATTATTATTTTTTTTTTTGTCAAATCGTAAATTTACATTAAGGGAAATCGGTGTTATTCCATGCTAATCATATTTTCATTTTAATTATTAAAATCGTTTAAAAAAATTATCCCTCTATTTTTGTTACATGGAGAACAGTTGGGAATTAATAAATGTTAAGGTATTCATTGTCGCAATTAGGTAATTTAATTTATTCGCCATTGTGCTGATCTACTGTATAAACCGTGTTTATAAAATATGATGTATTATTCATTTAAATAATAACTCCGTGAGTACATTGAATGAAATTAAAAACATTCACCTAAGCACAAGATGAAATTAATTACAAGTTGGACGGGTGTAACGGAGGCTTTAGGAGTCTTTCACGCTGCCAAAAACCAAACACAATAGTCTTAGTTCGATTCCTAGGTATGTAACTTATTTTTCTTTTGCTTGTTTTACAGTCTTGAGTACGTACAACTCCAGAATAACTTATGCCCTATGATTTTAACAATATTTAAACACATATTTTTTATTATTATTGTTACATATTGTTATTGTTGTTGTCGATCGAGATCTTGTTGAACTTGGCAAAGTAAGAACTTGAAGATTGAAATTTAACTGTTTATTGGAGAAGAAAATTAATTTCTAATGTTTAAGACATAGATGGTTGTGTTTTTTTTTTTACTTTATTATTATATAATTTTTATTTACGATTGATACGAAATATAAACATTGTATCTCTGTTTAGATACGTAGAAAGTGATTCTTTACGTACTTGTATTCATCGCGCATGCGCGTCTCATAAATGTGAAGAATTCCTCTTCTTTACCGCCCTAGGGTGGTAAAGAAGAAGAATTCTTCAACTTTACGCACGATTAGCGAGTTTGTTTACATTTAACAAAACTAATTTGATGTTTGTTTAATAAAAGTAACTGTTTATATCGAGTTTTTTGTGAAAATCAATGCGTGATTTAAGTGATTATGACGAATATGAGGAGAATAATACGCCTCCCGAAATAATTAATTCCGCACAAAACACAACTAATGAATTAATGCCATCTTTACCAAAAGAGAAATACGAGTTTACATACAGGAACAGGAAGTTTATTATTTTTTCTGCATTTATTATTAAAATCTAACAATCGTAGATACGGTACGCAACTCGTGCGAAAACGGCATTTTACATTGCTCGTGTGGTTTTACTACCCTCGCTATCGCTCGAGTGCAAACTCCACACTCGCATGCAAAATGCTACTTTCCGCAATCGACGCGTAATGTACTATAAAGTTTTATGCTTGTTTGTTGCTACAAGAATTAGTATAGTATAATTAGGTTAATTTTCCAGAATAATGTTTAACAATAAAAAAAATGAAATAAATAAATAAAATATAAATTTCCATACAACTTGTAATAAAATGTCTCATATACGAGTTTATAATTATTAGGTCGTGTTTTCAATTTAGTGGTTGTTTCTCCCCGGCTGGGAATCGAACGTGAAACCTACCCCCTTGCGTTTATGTAGCTATTTTCTCAGGAACTAGATTTTCCTCGGAAAATCAACTTATATGGTTAGATTCGTTTATGGACGGGAATAGTTTCCCGTTTATTTCAGAGCTATTATTAATTTCTATATTTCATCTTGGGGAATGATTTTTCTGCAAATTTTTGTGTTGTAAATTTGTGTGCAATCCAAATGTTATCAAACCCACTGCCCTTTTACTATTATTTTAATGAATTCAGGGACAATTCATAATAGGAATTTTTTGTCTAATATTTTGAAATAGCCGTAAGTTAGGTTGGAAATAAAACGTGGGAGTTTTAATTCCAAAAATATTAATTATACCTATGTGATTCATTTGGTTACCAAAAACATTATATTGTACTGAATCTGTTTGTATTACTTAAATAAATGTGCCGTTAATCAACTTAAATAATGTCTCTGTGTTAATCTTGGATTCCCTGTAACCCAATACATATTTAAAATTCGTCCATCCTGTTTAAAAATCGTGCTTTCTAAGTAGGGAATCCAATCCCGGACGAAATTTTCGATCCCGGGATTTCGGTACCACAAAAACGAATCCCGGGACCAATCCCGGGATTGGCCAAATTCCAACTAGACTTATAAAAAGCCTGAAAGCATGTAGTTATGATGTATTATTATTTATTTAATAATTATTATAACAAAATAAGTCATATTTATTAGGCATTTATTTTGGTTTTTTTGTTAAAAATTGATAAACATTAATCACACTAGAGGAGCAAAAAAAAAAACATTTTACGTCAATGTGGTCAAGTAATAAGAAAGAATCTCGTAAATTAAGAAAGAGTCTACAAAGTGGTTTTAGGCAGTAAGTTGTACATTTAAACTGTTGCATTTGTACAAATAAATTCAATTTCATTTTTAAAAATTGATTAAAAAAATACATTATATAATAAAATAATGAATTAATACACTAAGTAAAATATGTGTACCAAATAAAAACAACTAATCATCCCGTAATACGTTTTAACAACAAACAAAACTCTGCATACTCAAAATGTTCATAAAAATGTGCTGTTTATGTTTTAAAGTTATTTGAATTTACAAAACAACAAAATTGAGCCATTACATTTCTTATGGTACTTAAAAAAAGTCTGTTTTCGTCTGTACTCCAGGCTCATACTTTTTCCAACAGTTTTTACAGCAGTTTTCATACTTCTTTCAATTTCTTGATTTAAAAGTAGTGTAAGTGTAGCTTGGGCTAGATGAATACTTTCCTCTCTCTTAATGCCTGATTCTGTCCACACCGCGCAGTCAACAAATCACTCAAGTCTGTCTACTCTACTACGCTTCTAAGTGCATTCGACTACCTGATTAATATTATTGTTTACTCAATAATTTGTTTTATCGTTTATTTAGTCCACTACTTAGAAAATAAAATACATAGTGTTATCTATTTAGAAAATCAATTATTTTCTTGAGAATACATAATAGTAGTGATTGTATCAGTCATCAGTGAAACTACCTTAAAACGTAAAAATGTTCAAATCCCGAAATCACAATTACAATCCCGGGATTGACGTAGGGGTAAATCGGCTCGGGATCCCGGGATTGGATTCCCTATTTCTAAGCCTGTATAATATTTATTTTACAATACCCCTGTAGAACGCCTACCAGTGCATCCTATCGGCCCTTTAAGAAACCTTTTTAGTTTTCCATTTCTCCGGTAGATTTCAGGGCACATGACTTTTCCAGTAGTGGACTTAACCTTTACAATTTACCGAATTGTATTTACTATTAACATGCAGTATTTTATTGTTGTTAAAGATACTATGTGTGCCTTTTTTGTTTTTTTGTTTTGTTTTTTGGCGCAAGTTAAAACTACTACTTAGTCTAACTACTACTTACTATTTAGTCTAACAGAAGTGGTTCTCCTGTTTACATTGTATTATTTTTCAATTTTTTCATCTATCTTTATCACATTATTTTAATTTGAGTTCTCTGAGGTAACATCCCAGCGAATCATCAAGATTAAAATTAATAAAGTAATTGATTAAAACTTTTTTTTTTAAATTAGAAACATTTATAAGGTGTCAAAAAATTAAAATTAAAAAAAAAAAAATGTTGAATATACCTTTCTATTTAACCTGCATTTTTGCTTATTTAATTATAATATTGATAAATTACTGTTTACCTGTTTATTTAATGTTAAAAAATGACTATTTGTTGGAAGTAGAAAATGGAGTCATGGTTCCGTATGTTGTGTTACAGGCTATTCCCACAATCCATACAATGGAGTAGTTTGCAATGACACCATCCTAGCCACTGGCGTATTCTCTTCCAAGGAACTATGGAGGTTATCTAAAGGTAAAATTCACTACTTCAATCTATTATTATATTTTCCTTTTCACCGTTATTTATTCATTTAAATCAGAATACTCTAAAATAATTACTTATAACCACTGTAGACTCAAATATAGTTTGAGAATTGAGTAGACTGGCATTTTTTTAAAATATAATTAAATTAAAATAAATCTGCGCCGTACAACCGGTACTAAACATTCTTAAATACGAGTACACGATTTCTCCATCTGGTGTTTTCTATTAATTTATTAGTGTTCGTGCTTTCGTCTGCACATTTAATTATTGTTCAACGTTTCATCAAATATATTTTATGATAAATGGCGGGGAATGGAACACTGCCTCTCACCTTCCCCTTTAATAGCTATTTTCCAAGGAACTATGTTTCTCCTTTGAGAATTTTAGAGTGTTTTTCCTTTTTTAAATTTCAGAGTTTTGGGGGTACTAAAATAATCGCTTGATTTCGCCTCGGGGAGCGTTTTGATTTAATTAAAATCGGTCCCGTAGTTCACACTCCAGACGTCTACGCAGACTACAGCAAACAGACATATGCTATGCCACTTCCAGACTTTGTATTCGGCATTAAATATGGTTGGATTCTTTATCTGGAACTTCTTTAGATTGTTACTTCCCTTATAAAAATAAAACGGAGGGGAGTAACAATCTAAAGATTTTGTTAATATCGTCTTTAAATGCATAAGCTTAATTGTCTAGTGACTCTGATGGCGAGGGACACATAGCACCCCAAGTAATGAATTCGCCGAGTAGCGCGGCCTTTCGGGGGTATACGGTATGTTCTTCTTCAGGCTGTTAATCCCCTTATTAAAACATAAGTATAGGATATTCCTTCGTCCCAAGTAAACACACCTCTTTCTTAATAGTTATTTAGTCAAAGTAATTTTCATTCTTAAACAACATAGGGGGGTAAAAATTTAAAGAAGTGCATTTTTTTAATCTTTTATTTACAAATATTTATTTAAAGCAATTGTCATTAATTGTTGTAGCGATATAATTACTACTCGTTTATGGCAATAACCTACATACCGTGTACTAAGGATTAAATAATTTAAATACCTTTTACAATTATTAATAGTCTAACAAAAAAAAAAATAGGGACCTTGCCATTTCTCTTTAAACTATGAACTATTTATTATACTTCTCATTACAATTACTCTTGACTTCTATAGGGCCCTAGGACATCATTCTGACTGGCACTTCTCATTACAATTACTCTTGACTTCTATAGGACCCTAGCACATCATTCTGACTGGCACTTCTCATTACAATTACTCTTGACTTCTATAGGACCCTAGGACATCATTCTGACTGGCACTTCTCATTACAATTACTCTTGACTTCTATAGGGCCTTAGGACATCATTCTGACTGGCACTCCTCATTACAATTACTCTTGACTTCTCTAGGGCCCCAGAACATCATTTTGACTGGCACAGTTATTTAGACGCCCTCGCTACTTAATTACTAACAACTATACTAAACTTAGTACATACTACATACTATACTTAAGTATAATTCTTGTCAAGTGTAATTCTAAAAGTGGATTTCTACTTTCTACAATTTTTTGAATTCATCAATGACGTTGTTGATTAAATAGTTTAATTATGTTGATTTTTGAATAAAAATATATTATTTCCAAAACTCTATCTGCATGTACATGAATATTCTGTTTTTAGTAAAATGATACATTCATTTATTTGATAATTCATTTTGAAGCATCAGATCATTTCAATGACTGTTGAGGGTTAGAAGAAATCAAAGCTATGGAAGGTCGCACCCTTAGACAAATAGGGACTAATTACAGCCTGCTGTTACTCTTTTTTAACTCTATCCGCGCCGATATCACTATATTATACATAAATTGTAATAAGTTTGTTTTTTCTTTAATGTAGGATTGTGTCTTTGAATTAATCGTTGTACTTTACGGTAACTGTTGAATTTTTTCTTTCTTTTTATGGCATTTCTCTCTATCTTTAACATCTAATTGGTTATATTATATTTCATATAGCTTTGGTGTGTCTGTTTTCTTACTTTTACATAATAGGGCACCTTATTTATCAGCTGTAACCATATTTTATCATTCCCATCCAGTTTTTTTTTTTTTTAATTTTTCTTTGTCATTTTTTCTCTTAATGTTTAAAATTAAAGGTTAAATTCAAATTAGACTTACTGTCTATACATATTTGTTGGCCTGCTAACGTATTTTGTATCTGGCCTTCTAGCCCCAACACATTTTAAAAACAGATCAACTGGTTTTAGATTAAAATTTACATTTGAAGATAAAGGAAACTTGAATGAAGTTAAATTGCTTAAGACTTGAGTGAAGTTAAATTACTTAAGACTTGAGTGAAGTTAAATTACTTAAGACTTGAGTGAAGTTAAATTACTTAAGACTTGAGTGAAGTTAAATTACTTAGACTTGAGTGCTATTTCTTAATTCTTTAGCATTATTCTGTGTACACATTTTTCATCGTTAAGGTTAATTCGTACTAAATATTCTTTAACATATTATGTAATATTACATATACTTTTCTTAATATAAGCAATACTTTAGTTAAAATGATACATGAATATTTCTTGTCGTTGGTTTTATTAAACATGTTGTTTATTATCTGTTACAGCTTCAATTGTACATAATCCAAACGGGATGCAACCACCCATCAACGTTATTAAAATAGAGAACCAGGGATACTACTGTAGCAGCTACACTCCCCCTGCTCAGGACCACTCATCTATGCTTACTCCAGGGGCATACAGTGAGTTGTTTACTTCTATATTTTCTTTACTATAAAGGTCTACCTCACATCCTTTAACATGCCACCTCTAGCAAAGAAGTTAAATTGCTACCAAGAGTAGTAGTAAGCTCAACTCAGGAGGCTCAACTAGTTACCGGCTGTGCTTCACCCAGGGCATTTGCCTTTCACCACACCAATGGTGTCTAGTGATTGATGAACTTCTGTGGAGGCTGACAGAGGAAAACCTTTATGTTCAGGCATACGCAGATGACGGACTAGTCTTGTTTTAAATCAAATTATAATTATTATTAACAATGGAAGACAGACAGAGAAAAATAGACTCCAGCACCGGAACTTGAACCACGGGCCCCTATGTTTCCAGTATATAGAGGCCCGTGGTTTAGGTCCCGGCGCTGGAGTCTATTTTGCTCTGTCTGTCTCCCATTGTTAATAATACATAATAATTATAATTTGATTTAAATTAAAATTTAAACTTTCCGTAGTATGAATACTACCAAAAACTTAAAAATAAAAAGGACTAGTCGTTGAAAGAGGAGAGTTCCGAGAAACCTGCTGTGATTGAAGGATGGTGTCTTCACCAAAAAGAGGAAAAGAGTAGTTTTCAAGGCTCCAAAAACATTTGGCGAGGAGCTCAGTTTGGCTAAAAAGGTTAAATAGCTACGTTTTACCTTTGTCACAAAGTCCCAAAACTGGTTTGGAAACTATTTATATATAGAAAAGGTAATAGGAAAGGCCCCAATGATGTTTTGCAAATGAGATGAGCAGTGGGGAATTCATGGGAACTATCCCCAAAGTCTTCAAATGGGTGTATACAGAGGTAATCAGACCTAGGATCCAATATGGAGCCTGTTTTGGCCAAGGATAAGAGGAGCTAGTTCTGCTAAGGGTTACAGGATTCAGCACAGGTATAATAAAGTATGGAGTATGCTAAACCCTCATATTGTCACTCAAGGTAAAGTAACCACCCCGAAAATATTTTCTGTGTTTGCAACTGAATAGATGTTTTTCAATATTCCTTTGCTTCCTAAATGATTGCAACTATTCCCATTCCTGGTCATATAGTTGGGAGCCATCAGTTTAAAATCAATTATGTACCATTCAGTTTGCTTCTCAGGCCTTCACTAGAGCATTTTTTTTTTTTTTTTTTTTTTTTTTTTTTTTTTTTTTTTTTTTTTTTTTTTTTTTT
>KZ651565.1:53777-64519 GCA_001010745.2 Gerris buenoi
TATATATATATTATGATAAATTTAAAAGTAGCCAAAAGCAATTTTTATTTTATGTTCATCCCTACCCTAAATGGTTCACATTAGATATGTTCACGTTTGGAATTAGCAACTGTAGAAACGAAATTCCAGTAAACAACAAAAAGTAATTTAATAAACTAGCTATTATAAGTAGACAAAAACTTCCGAACTCTTTGGAACATTATCTGATCCACGAGTCTCAAAATAGTTGCAGAGACCTCAATCTTACTTGATCTAAATTAAGAATTAGGCGAGAAGCGTGAATTAAGGTCCTTAATAATGGAGTCAAACAGAAAAAGCAATAACAAATAATAAAAGTAATGGCAAAGTGACTTATTGGCGTTTTACTGAACAAATTTTTTCCACTCCTCAATGGAGACTAATTATTAAAAGCTATGGCCAAATTTAACAATCAGTGGGCAGGCACAAAGTTGGAATGGCTTATTTAAAAGTGATTCCTTGGCCATTATAATACCCTGGATTAAAGCCACCACCCTTCTTAGCACAGAAACCGAACTGTCAAGTGTTTATTAAATAAACCAAACAGAAATTGAATTAATTTAAATATATTAAATAATATAAAATTAAACTCAAATTATATAACAACCGCCAAGGTACCGCTATATATACATACATNCGGTATAAAAATATTGAAATATTGAGAGCTTTCAATTTGAGAAATATTATTGTGTTTTGTTTACAGCCTAAAGCGTTGGAAGTTGTTTTTATCATTTTTAATCATTTCTCGATGAGCTATAAGTAAGTAAGTCGCTATAAGTAGTAAGTCGCATCCCGTTCTTTATTTTTTTTAATTCTTATTATTATAGCAAAAATGTTACATTCATTAACCAAATAGTTATAGTTAAAGATTTATTGTTGACTTCGCACCTTATGAGCACCAAATTATTGAGTTGTCGATTCATTAATACATTAAAATTTTGAGACATAATAAATATTGTTGGATAAAACTCAGAGGTAAATAAGTTTTAGAGTTATAAATTGTTTTTTACTTTGAAAAATGAAAAAATGTTATTATTAAGATTTCTGAAACTCTTAATTTAGTTGCCTTAATATACTTGTATTGAGATAAATATGAAGGAAAAAAAAAAATATATATATATATATATTAAAAAAAAGCAAAAGCAATCAAGCATAAAAAGAAAAGAGAAAAAAGCAAAGAAAAAAAAATGTAAAACAATACATATCTATGTACTCACATTAAAACCAGGTGATAATACACGTGTTCAATTGTTTAATAGTAGAAATAAGATCAGATAAGGGGGATAAATCGATTCATTATGTTGTCGATAAAATTATTTAAGTAATCTTACTTAAAAGTTATGCGAAGTAGTAGATCGAATTGAATACTTTTGATTACACTTTAAAATGTTCACATTTAAAACTACCTTTTGCCTGATGCAGTAATAAATATATTTTATAATGTATATTAAAGTTATATTATTAATTACTAGCCGTTAGGTCCGTGGTAACGGGCAGAATAATAAATATGGTTAAGAAAAAGAGCTGAGTAATAATTAGTTATATTTAAAATAGATATTTAAAGAGATATTTACTGTTTAAATAGTAAGTTTTATGGAGTTATAATTAAAACATTTAAATAGAAAGTTTTGTGCTCCGATATTCGTTAAATAGGTATGGCGCAAATGGTTTAGTATCTGGCTTACACCCAGTAGCCCCGGGTTCGATCCCAGCTTACGGCACATCAATTTTTAACGTTATAAATCATTTAGAGGTGAGTCGTAGTTGTCGTTGTCATTGTTGGGACACTACTCGATTATATAAAAGATACTGTAGGCCGGAATAACATTGAGACGCAGCTCACGTCAGGTAAGTTTTTTTGAGCCACAGAAATATACGAGAGCAAGGTAATTGAGACGCTAGAACCACAAGTGTCGGGCAGGCCACATTTGGCACACTAGTGTACTGCGGATTAATTCACACGGTATTCTATCTTTTCGCGGTTTAAAAAAAAAGCGTCCAGCGTCACCTGCGTTTCAATGCCCGGATGCGCTTCGCCAGAACTTATTACCCCCAGATGTGCCTGCACCCAGATTTTTTAATGTATGTCAAAAATTAGGGTATAGTATGCAGTTAAAAACATAAAAAAAAAAATATATTAAAAATTAAATGACTGTAATTATATAGATTTTAGATATTGCCTAAAATGCAATTATTAACAAAAATTTACGGGTAAGTTTAATTTTACCAAAATATTGATTTCGTGAAGCTCGAATTGGTCAATATTACATTTTTCTAAAGCTGAATTAATGAGTAAAATTCCGCTTATTTACAGTCTCGTTGTAATAGATTAGAATTTAATCAAATGATCTCTGTCAGTTATTAGCAATCAGTATTTCTTAGATCATTTTAAAGTAAAAATATTTCTTTAACTTATCAGTTAAATTTAGTCCTTTGCAATTGTAAATGAAACTATAATAATAAATAATTTTAAGCACAAAAGCCCGTGTATGGGCTTGGACCTTCCAATGAACTTCTTTATTTATAAATGTAATGGATAGCACGGGGTTGGCATATCGCTACATCAGCTGCGTAAACCTTAGTATTGGCTTCCGCCGTAAGCGGAATAAAATGAACATCATAGAGAAACCTCAGACCAAATTATTTCTTAAACTATACGAACAAAAGCTTCTTAATCTTTACTTAATAAAATTTACTGCCAATTAGTTTGGCACATAGCTTCCCTACATCCTATCACGTAAGTAGCCATTATGAGACTTGGGCCAGACACTACGTCAGCAGATCAGGCACCAATTCTACCTTCCTCCTTACTGATTTTATATTTTTAACAGTCATTATTATTCTCTACTTTATTTTTTTTCCTATTGTTTATTATGTGAATTTTTTAATAGTATCATAAAACAAAAGTTAAAAAGTGCTGACGGTCGAAATTAATCTGAAGCCATCTTCGGTCTTAATTTGAAATAATTGATATTATCTTATGATTTAAATAAATGAGTGATATCTAATTGAATAGGTAGTTTTTCTAAATATAACCAAGAGGGAAGAGGATGGGAAGGTTTTTATTCGAACAGGAGAAAGTTGGTTTCAAACCACCGTTTTTCTCGAGGAAAAACATACTAACAAGATGCTACAGCATCTATATCATACAGCATTGACAATATGTTCAAGATTAATTTCATTTTTGAAATAAAGTATCAAAAAAATCTTTGATACGGCAAAGTAACAGAAAACAAGTAAAATCTTCGCCAGCCTATCGTCCAAATATTGATCTACAAATGAAAACCTATCGATCTCCTGATAAATCCTAACTTCCTGGACAATAATTAAAAGCGTCACATTTTTCACGTCGTTTTTTTTTTTCGTGACGGAAATTTCTTCTGCACCTAGAGCTAAAATATATCCTTTTTAAAACCAAACGATTAAGTAATGTCTGAAGTAAATATGAAAAATGCAAAAATTATGAGTAAGCACAACCAGGAAGGAATCAGTGTAAGGTAGAATTCAATCTCAATGGAAGCTACGTAGCCAGTAGGGAATGCTTCATTGGATTTGAAGAACGTTTCAAGAAAATAAGATAAGAGGACAAGTAAAGTATTTGGTATAATGGAGCAAGTAAATAAAATATTTCTCTTCCCATTATGATTTCCTTCGAAATTCCAACAATCCCTTAATAAATAAAGCAGGATAAACTTAATCCTAAAAACAAAAACAAAAAGAATAAGATAAGTGGTAAATGCGTCATGTGTGAATCGGTGTTCAAAAATTACTTCAAAAATTCTCTGCTAGTTTGTGTGGAACATAACTTCCATGCGTCCTATTTCGTCAAAATTAACGATTTCATGCTTTTAAAACTTATTTCTGTCCAAGTTATTTAATTTTTCCCCCGTTTTTAAATCTTTCAAAAATGTTCTGAATTTATTACATGCTCAGACGATTAAAAGAAATCTAGGGCTGACTGCAAGCTACTTTCGACATACAATTCAAATTCCATTGAAAATATAGGTTTAAATAAATGTACGTTTCTACGTATGTTGAAGAGAAACAAATAGGCGCAAATATCAATAAAAATGGAGGATTAGATTTTAAAATGTTGGTTCGCGAAAATTGAGTGGCAGAGAAATTGAGAGATAGACTGACATGGAACCTAAAATATTCCCTGATGTCTGGGACGGACTTCTGTCTTGGAACTTTTGAAATCGGAGACCTAAAACTTTTCCGTTCTTAAGAACGATTAGATAGTTTCAAGAACGATCACATTCCGTTACCTTCGTTAAGCTCGGAAGCTAAAAGTATGTTTTATCTCATAGGCATTTAATATGTTATATTACAAGAAAAGCCTTTAACTCGGATCATAATAGTATAACTTTCAAACAATTATAAATATGATTTATATATACATATCAACATTTCAATGATTTTCTATGAAAAGGACTAAATCAGTATACATTTTGTCTAATTAATATAGAAGATGGATCTTAAAGTGGGAAATTATTAAATTAATCCCTACTGATAACCACTTGGTCCACCAGGAGCTCTCATTTAAAATAAAATTTATAAAATAAACTACTTTCATTAAAGTATTTCCACTGAAATCCAATCACACTCCTATTGTATTCTAACTTCCTAGCACATATTGCATGTCGTTTATTGAAACTTCAGCCAAGCTATCGTCAAAAGATTGAACTATAAATGAAAACCTATTAACCTTCTGTGAANTATAAGCAAAAGAAATAAAAATAACGAAGAAAAAGATTTAAATAAATAATATAAAAAAAATTAAAAAATCGATTTTATTTGAATTTTTTATTATTTGAAAGTTGGATTTGTCTGTGTAGTTGGTTTACCTTGGGAGAAACCATCAAGCGTATGAGGGCGGGGTCTGGACGGGCATGTATCGTCACCTGCGTTCATAGTGGGCACTAAATCCAATAAACATTCAATACATAAACAAACAAACTTGCAGTGTGCACACACATTTCTAATCAAGAAATAAAATGTTAAAAATAAAAATAGCACAACACATATTTCCAGAATGAAAAACAAAACAAAAAAAGTCACATTCAACAATCAATAAAATTATAAATATATCATAGGCACAACAATAAATTGAAGATTCGGTGTAAATTGTGAACAAAAACGTGTTAAAATGAATTTGTAAAGTCTAATAAAATAAAAGTAATCGTCATGGATTCACATTAGTAAAACCAATCGCCCCCTACGGGTCCGAGACTTGGACCTAGACAAGGGCAATCAAAGACTTGCAAAGGATTTGGGGGAGGGTCATTCTGAGGAAGGTATTTGGCAGGATCTGCATGGATATGGATGGCACCTGAAGAATCATCAACAACAACTCTAATGACTCTAACATCAAGGCAGAGGTTAAGAGTAGAAAGTTGAGATGGCTGGGACATGTAAAAAAATATGTGACCAAAGAACTGCAAAGAAAGCGGTTGCTGGGCTCCCCGATGGAAGAAGAAAGAGAGGAATGTATGGGAGACGATCTGTGGGCGATAGGGGTGAGGAGGCGGCGAACGCAAATCTAGGACAGACAGCAGTGGTCTATAGCTCTGGTTTCTTAGGAAAGTGTTACCGTCATATAGTGGCCATAATCTAGCGGTCGTGAGGTCCTTGCAGTGAACAGCCGTCTTAATTCTAGCGGCTGTAATCTAGTGATCGTAATGAAGCGAGGAATAACGTCACGGTGGTGAAAGTAAATTGGCGGCCGTTTTAACGGTGACCAGAGATGTCAACTTCAAACAACGCATTAAGAGCCTATTAATTCATTACGAAACAATTAATAATTCGTCCCCTTCACTGGTTTACATCGTTAGTAGCTAATGCGTCTCTTGAGCCAGACCTGCTGGCTTTAGATTGTGGAAAATATAGGAAATGAAGGGATCAAAGATTGACCTCAAAATGGTATGCGACCAGTTGTGACAAACATTAAGGAGATATGAACTGGATATTCGGGGATTTAAAAGATGGGAAAAATTGTTTATGAAAAATATAGAGAATGAAGTGGTTTGATTCAGAAGATTAGAAGACATTCAAACGATGTATCCTAAAATAAATTCCCAGCAGTCGTCCAGCAGTTGTTGGACAAGGGTGATCCATAAGCGTGAGGGCTAAGTGAGAAAAGTCCTGTAATATACCGTGAAGTTACATATTCAGGGTGAAGTTGGTTAGAAAATTAAGAAGAGGACTGAAGGCGGAATAAGGCACTACATAGGGTTTGGCGCTGGGAAATTTGGAAAACTCTTGGCAAAGCCTTTTGTTGCTGTTGAGGTGATTTTAAAACAAAACGCTTTTGTTCACGTGTGCACAAATCTTCAATCAAAATAAAAAAAATATTAATATAAATGATAATATCAGCTGATTATATAGATCGTGATAGCAATAAGTAGATAGCCAAAGCTCATTGCATGGGTTTAATTTAGTTTCAAAGAATTGACAATGAAAAATAAAAAAGCTAAATAATCCAAGTAAGGACACATGCTTTACTGACACAACAAAGCATAAACCCAGGGTATTGTAAATTTGCGTAAGAGCGCTACAAATTAAGTATTTGGTAAAAAGTGTTAAACGAAGGAACTAATATTTTTATCGATAAATTTAATGTTCCAAATTCAACAGAAATTTGTAAGGTCTTATGTTAATGAATGCTACTTGAAAGAAAGCACTCAAAAATCTTTCATAGATGAACCTCTCCGAAGATATCTAATTCCTTAACAATTTGAACCTGTTGGCTTTTGTACTCATATAAGGTTAAGTATGATTATTTTCTTTCCATTTATGTATTAACCCAACCACATAAATACTTAAAGCAAAGTATTATGTTAGTTAATTTACTAATTTTAAAGCTGTTTCTCTATATTATGAATATATATATATATATATATTTGAATTTTCTTCAACGTATTAGTTAATTTAAGCAATATTTGAAGTAAATTAATCATATGTTTCAATAATTTATTCGTGGGTCGGTGAGTAATTAGTTATGGTCATAGGTCACATTGGTTTCCATACTATGAGCTCGCCATATATAATAAATAGTAAAACCTGTAAAAATTAATTATATAATCAGTATACAATCAGTATTTATATTGTGATTATACATTGTTAATAAACAAACACATTGTGTACTTAGTCAGTTAGTCAATATAGTAAGTAGTCACTAAACTGATTGACTATTATTATAATCAAGACACTACTATAGCAAGAAATCACATTATTATAAAGCGATTAGTCTCTAAGACCTCTGGCGCAGTGAAAGATTCCTTTTACTACAAAAGGGTTTGAAATCATGGAGCATTAATGGTGCTGTAAAAAACACATGAACATGAATGCAACTTTCCTTTTTGAGTTTGGGGTAGTATGACAAAAATGTTTGTTCAAATTTCGTTGTGTGGTAATTTTTGCAGGTTTTACTATTTATAAATAAAATATACGATATAAATAATAATGCATCACTTTTTAAAATACACAAAACATCACATTAAAAAAAAAAACACATAGCAACACTCATAACCGTGATGAAAAAAATAAAATGAATAATTAACAGTAATAATTTTATAACAATTTAGTAAATACGTCATAATAAGTATTATTAAGCACACACATTATTTTTTTATAATATTAATAACATGAACAAAATGATAAAGACAACAAAAATAATAAGATGGCATGATGTTAAACTAAAAATGTCATTAATTTTTTGTCTAATTCGATAAACAAACAATGAATAGAAAAGAAATAAAAATTATAAAGGCCATCCACGGCAAAAAGGGGAAAATCTACGATAGAGTAAAACGCTTATAAATACGAAATCAACATTAAAGAGATACATTCCACAGATAAATAACAATTAAAAAGTATTATAACATTCCAAATAAATCAATACATTATAATAGCATGGGTAAATAGTTTAAAAGAAATAAGGAAATCGAGCTAGAAATGCGCACAACTAGAATTTTGATGCCTTATTAGAAGACAAGATTTTATCACTAATCTATCGTAGCGATCATTAAAATAAACACCTCTCAAGTTAGTGACCACATAATAGTGGGACTTGTGTTTATATTCCAGGGTGTTCATATAATATGACCATTAATTACTTAGTGGTAAATGTGCTTCTTAAAAGTACCAGGCCTTTTGCAAAGAAACTGGCTTAAAAGTACCAACTAATTGTGAAACATTTATGTACGAAATAGTGGTATTTAGTACTTAGGTTCGAGAGTGATACTACGTTNATTTAAGAGCTTCACATGGAAACATATCCATATCAAAATTATGTGTCACATAAAAAAATTACAATTGCAAAATTAGTGGAGAGAACATAAAACTTCTGGTTAATTTTATACGTGTGAGTGAATTACGTTAGTACCGAGTTAGAAAGAGACGTGGACGATTGAAAAGATGTTTATACCTTCCGCGATCAAAGGGCAAACTCATCTCATCCTAGTGGACAACGGTGTAGCCGCCAGTCAGAGTGCGTTTGGACGTCACAGCCGAATCACTGGGACGCCTATAACAATCACTCTATAACAATCACTCTATAACAACCGCCAAGGTACCGCTATATATACATACATTCTCTCTATCTCTTATACTGCCTTCAATTCCATACATATTACTTATATATTTATATGCTGGTTTATGTGCCCATTTATATGTTCATGAACTACACCTCCGCACTGTTTGCGCTTTAATTAACCTATTTGGTTAAGTTACCACCAACTTCATTTTATTAAATGAAAGAAAAAAAAGAGCAACCTAATATGAATCAATCATCTGCTAAGCTCTGACATTTTTGGTAGAATTCATTAATTGAGTGACCCGGAGCAGGACAAATTTTAAAAGCAATTTAACAAATTTAAATTTGCTAAATTCAATCGATTTAAGTAACTACACAACTGCAGAGTTTACAGATTATTAAAGACCATGAGATCCATAGCGAAGTGGCAAAAAATTATATTTTCATATCTTGAATAAAATCTTATTTAAGAAAGAATAAATAATAATTATATATTTTAAGATATATATTATGTATTGACTAACAGGTAAGATTGAATTAATGTAAGTAGATGTCAATTATTCTTCTAAAAATGTTTATTTATTATTGTATTGCAAAGTTACGCTAAGTAAGAGATTAACATAAAATAAATAGTTATTACACTATAATTAATGTCATCTAAACAACCAAAATATTACCAATATTTCAAATAAATCATAATAATTATTATCAACGTTATTTTCTAAATATATATATTTGAAAGATAAATTTTAACGTTTATTTAATTATAAACTCATAGTAACTAACAATATACAAATTTACTATAAATTACATCCTATGTTAAATAAATTCTTAATTATTTAAATAAAAGTTAAGTAATATCAAAACGTAAAATAAAATATTCGTCTCATAGGAGGAAAGTATTCTGATTCTACATGAATCATTTTCAAGAGAGCTGCTCATGAGTTCTCCTATATTCTCAAGAGAGTTGCTCATAAGGCCTCCCTCGTTGTCCTGAGAGATGCTCATAAGACCTCCAATATTCTTAAGAGAGTTATGCACATGATTCCCTTCTCATTCACAAGAGAGTTGCTTTTGAGTCTCTCGTCATGCAGAGAGTTGCTCATGAGTTCTCCCACATTCTTAAGAAATTTGCTCACGAGTCTTCCCTCATTCTCCAGTGAGATTCTCATAACACCTCTTTCATTCTTAAGAGAGTTATGCATATGATCCCCTTCTCATTCACAAGAGAGTTGCTTTTCAGTTCCTCGTCATACTTAAGAGAGTTGCTTATGAGTCTTCCCTTATTGTCCTGAGAGATGCTCATAAGACTTCCTTTATTCTTAAGAGAGTTATGCACATGATTCCCTTTTCATTTACAAGGGAGTTGCTCATGAGTCCCTCGTCATGCTTAAGAGTGTTGCTCATGAGTCCTCCCACATTCATAAGAAAGTTGTTCATAAGTCCTCACTCATTGTCCAGAGAGATGCTCATAAGACCTCTTTTATTCTTAAGAGAGTTATGCACATGATTCCCTTTCATACACAAGAAAGTTGCTCATGAGCCCCTCCTCATGCTTAAGAGAGTTGCTCATGAGTCCCTCCCCATGCTTAAAAGTGTTGCTTATGAGTCCTTCCTCATGCTTAAGAGAGTTGCTTACGAGTCCCTCCCCATGCTTAAGAGTGTTGCTTATGAGTCCTCCCTCATTTTCAAGGTTCAAAGGTTGTATGTTTTAAAAATACGAGGCCTTAGGACCGTGGCAACGGGCTAAATTTTATACTTAGAAAACAAAGAAAAATTATCTTAATTTATTTAGATAATTTATTACATAAAAGTAAACAATTTCATTGATAAATTAGGTATATTGTCGTAAAAATGCAGGATTTCCATTGATGAAATGACATGAAAATTAGTTTTCCCATTTACAAAAATCTGTAAATGAAGAAGGTCTGTTTTTAAAATTGCAAAAACTTCTTTAAAAAAAAGGGGATAGAAGAGTGATAACTTCTTAAAAATCAGTTGTTTTTGGTGACCCTGCTGAGACGGAAACTTCCTTCTTTTATAATCCAATGAAAAAACTTGGGGAGTATTTTTAAGCCAAATCATAAAATAAGAATAGGCTTAGAATAGATGTGACCAATAAGTAGTCTTGAATACTGCAAACACAAAAAAGTTTTTTTTTAACAAATACAGGCCGGAAATTTACATA
>KZ651565.1:105799-118830 GCA_001010745.2 Gerris buenoi
GGATATTAAATGAAAGATCGTCGGAATTTGAAGTCCATTGCAGTTACACTCAACGTTAATAAATAGACAGTTAATAATAGGCTAAGTTAATAAATAGACGCTAGACGCATTAAAACAAAATAAATAGAGCTGCGAGAGTGTCAATACAGTGAAACGTGGGATTGACTGGCCCTTTCGCGGAGGGGGAGTCGGGTACAAACGTCTGAGTTCGTGCGCACTCGGATTTACTCGGCTATCTTCGCCATCGGCTGAAGCTAGCTTCAGTTGCCTGCATATCAGAAGGCAACCCTTCCCTTCCTCTATCTCCGAGTTAGATTGCGCGCGCAGCCTTTAACCCACGCTCCCACTGTTCCGCTTCACATGAATACGGATTGGCGTATTTCGAGTCACCGTTACCAATGACAGCGCGCTTTTAAATGGAACGTCTTTTAATTACATGAATCGCGTTTTATGTTTGCTGTAGTTTATAATATAAATATATCTATTTATCTATAAATATCACATATTATGTGAACAAATTAATTTTACGTTTTACTTCAAAATTTTACTGAAGCAGTGCTTCCTTTGCTTCCTCCCACCGCTCGCCACTGCTCAGAAGCTAAATTCCCTATTTCACAAAGTCTATATTTACTAAAATATAAGATTGGTACACATGGGTTTTCAAATCAAAGCACTTTATTTATTTAATTAAACAAACTTGTTTATTATTTATAATAATCTAATTCTATTCAACATCTCTTTAAGATTTTTTTTTTTTAATCGGCAAGGGAATTATTTAGAAAAAAAGTTTTAATCACCCATTAATTATTAAAGTTTATTAAAAGAGGGCGTAGCTAAAGTATGCAAGTTCTAAAAGAAAAGCTGGGACGTTGTCCTGAGCCCACACAATTCCCCATTAATTTTCTTGGGCGTCGCACAGGGAGCCTATGAAGCCGTTGAAGCCAGATAGTGTGACGGAAACAAGCGTTATCACTCAGGTGATAAGACAACTTCGAGTGATAAGGGAATAGTGTAAAGCGATTTAGAGGCACCGGGAAGGAAACTTCCTCCAACGAGTGATAACGATGATTTAAAAATGTATTAGATAAACAAATTTTAAAATGAACTGATACATAATTGAAGAAAGAGTGCATAATAAAGGGTAGATGGCTGGATAATAAGCAAAGGGTCTTGACGATGTTTTATATCTTCATCGAAATTGCTTGAAGTCCAATCACGCTAAGGCAGGAATAGAGATAAAAAGGATTCGAAAACCCTGTCTTCATTAGCCCTAATCAGTTGTATCTTATCATCGCTATCTTCCTTCTCTTGTCTCTATTATCTTGTCTCCATTATCATGTCTCGCTTCACGCTAATTCAAACTTCTTCTCTATATTGCTCGGCAATATCAAGCGTCGAGCTTAATTTGAATAATATCTTCCAGAACAACGAATCAAGTTATTACCCTTGGGTATATATTTTCTTGTCTTTCTATACTTCTATATATATATCTTACATATTATATATTTTATGTAATACTTGGACAATATTTTCTTATCTTTACTAATATCTACTACACATAAATTCTATTTAATATTTAATTGTATTTAAACATATTTATATTTTGTGTATCAATAAAAACACTAATCAAGTGCTGCACTCTGGAAAGGAAAACGAGAATCACAGCCTACGTACTCTCCCCTCCACTCCTTCCTCGGTGTTGAAGAAGATTATAACACTATATATAGACACTAACATTTTTTTATTGTTTTTCCGCAGTCTAACTTTTTTCTTTAGTTTACCACTATTCGGGTTTATTTCATGCGAGTTTTTAAAAATAGGAAAAATTATCAAATTATAAACAATATTATTAATTTCTCTAGTGACTTCAAATATTAACTGTGGATACTCCGGTGATCCGACCAGATAGGTCTTCATTAGCCGAGGTTAGCCCAACTTCTTATTTTATCCACTTACATATAATTATAGTTTTAGTTATAAAAATAACTATATTTCCTTAATATCCCCCCATCACAACAGTGGTCTGTAGTTAAGTTTCTACTTCCTTTAAAATCAAACGAAAAAAGTTCTGACAACAACGAACAAGATATTCAACTTATATTCACATAAATGATTAACAAAATGACAAGCATTTTAACAGATTAAACAAAAACTAAATTAACTTGGTGCGTAAGTATCAGTGGGTAGACTCGCAATGAACAGCTTGGTTATCTTGTGAAATCAGCGTCACGAAGGGGATTAAGTCTGACGTTTAGCTTCCACTACTCGAAGCATCTTTAGGGGTTGTGGTGCATCGTGGCTTGAAGCAACAACGGGGAAGGACGGCGTATTTATAGTTGCATTCTGGAACGTAGGTTATACCTGGATTCCCTGGGGGTTCCTTGAATCAGGTTTATCCTATGTCGGGATTACGCAATTGGGCAGGTGTTGCCTTTGTCGGTGTTCCTTTGTCGGGCGGGTTTGAAGTCAAGAAGTGACCGCTGTGCCGCTTCTAGCTTTCTGCTTGGCACAGGCACTAACCAGCGGTTTCCAGGTCCAGAAAAGAGTGAATCCATCCTCTCTGTTGAAGTTCTCTGGTTGTTTCTCGATCTCGATAGCCTCCCTTACCACCCTGTTGTGATATCTGTAGACCGAAGCACGTACTCTTTATGTCCTCAAACTTTATGAGTTGGCCGGTTTCATCAGAATGTTGTGAAATCGCTGATCTGTCATCTTAGTTTTTCACAGCTCTTACGTGTTCTTGTAGGCTAGTGATCAATCTTCCGGTTTGTCCGATGTAGTTTTTGCCGCAACTGCAAGGGATTCGGTAGGCACCGCATTTTTTGAGATGAAGTTGATCTTTCGGCAATTTCAGGAGGCTTTTGGAGGTCATGAGGGCGTTGAATATGGCCCTGATGGCTTTTATAAGAATTCTGCTTATCTTGTAGGACGTTCCTCTGATGTAGGGGAGATAAGCCTTCCGTTGGTCTTCCGTCCTTTCTGCTAGGGTGCGTACCTCGGAGAATGCACCCCAGGAGAAAGAGAAAGGACAAAAGACCAAGTTGTTGCTTCAAGTAAACATCGCGATGCACCAAACCCCTGAAGATGCTTCCAGTAGTGAAAACGAAACGTCAGAATTCATCCCCTTCGTGATGCGGATTTCACCGTAAAACCAAGCTGTTTATTAATAAATAAATTACTCTGATTATAGCCATCAATAAAGAAGAAGTAAATTTAAGGATACATGAGTCGTGATAAATCCATCAATAGAGCCGAAAATTACCATTAGTAAAATATACACAATATACATGTCGCTATATTGGGGAAGTAGCTTGCATGCCAAATGAGGGTATTTGCCAGTAACTGGCACGCTAAGGATTTTTATTAAGTTTTTATCTGCTTGGTTGCCAGCTGCAGGCATGCCATTTAACATATTATATACACGTGCAAGTTGCTGGCATTTTTTTTTTAAACTACAGGCATATGTATCTCCGCCTTAAGTTATGAATAAAATATCATTAAAATAATGAGTCTAACAGAAAGTAAATTACTAGGAGGTCTTTTCCCCTACTCTTTTTGCTAAATATGATAATTATTAACTAGATGATAAATTATTAAACATCATAGATTGTTTTTATTGACTTCAATTTGTGAACTTTTGGGGTCTCTATCATCTTTCTATAGAAGACCACAACATCTGAAAAGCTGAGCTTAAAATCTACACACTGATACTAGATTGCCGTGGGTTTTTAGCGCAAGCAATAACTAGGTAAAAAGAGCTGGGAGTAAGCGTGGGTTCCTATAGTCCTGTAAAAGTTCAAGGAAATCAAAACGCAGAACAGGTAGGAAAAAAAAGATCAAGGCATTCCGTAGTCCGGAGTTTTCTTTTAAATGGTCTAATAGGCAGGCAGGGTTGATCAGCTCTTAAGTTTTAAGCATAGATGTTGGAAATAGGTATGCTAAAAAGACTACTAAAGATTTAAATTATTGTACACAAATCTAGACTTCTAGAGTCATCAAAAATATTCAAAATGTCAACAGAGTTGATTTTTTAAACTAAATTATTCTCAGAATTACTAATATAAACTAAATCATTCCATAATTATTTTATAAATTGTCAAACAGTGCCCTCCACTCCATTGGATCTGGAAGTTGGCTCCATTTGGATCCATCAGTGTATACATCATTTCAAAGCCAAAAACAAATATTCCCCCTCCCTCTACCTAATTTTTCAATTGATTAATTATTTTGCTCTACTAAGCATTGAGTAATTGAATAAAAAAAAAAAATCCCTAACATTTTAAAATGCATAAATACTGGAAACAACACCATATTGAAGAATAAAATAATAATTAATTAAATAAGCTTTGAAAACTAAAAGAAAATAATATTTATAGGTTAAAAAAAAGAAAAAAAGGGGTCTCAGATAACCTTCATACTTACATTAAAGGGTCTATAAGTCCATGAACCACACTGTGGAGAAAAAAACTATTTTTAATATCGCATAATATCAACATTTTCTAAAAGCATAGAACATCATAGAATTATAACTCTGGTCAAAACTTAGACGGTTGTCTAAAAAATACTCTGCCAAATAGAGTGGCACATAGCTTCCTCGCGTCCTATCGCGTATACTTTAATAATTTGAGGCTTTTAAATGCCATTATTGTCTAAATTATTTAATTTTTCCCCGAATAAAGCCTGGTCGCTTGGTCTCGAGGTCCATAGGCTTGCTGTGCTATTAAAAAGGTAGGTCAAATAGAGAGGTGGGGGAACCAAGCCTATTAATAGTGTTAGCGATCTTTAACACTTCATAGTGGTGTCGTTGTTGGCTTTTTTTTTAGAAAATTGTATTTGTAAAAAAATGTTTGTCTCATTGAATAGATGAAGTTAGATTTTTTACCCGACCTAAAATTCTAATATTTAATTTTAAGTTCACGTTTACGCGAGCATTGCGCGCAAACGCTTGGGCGGATAACGTTGTTCAACGATTCCGTCCTGGGCATTGGTAAAATGAACATGACTACCAAATTTCATCGAAATCGTGTCTACTTTTCGTTGGGACGCTGTCACACAGACAGACAGACAGAAACGAGACAAAAAATGTTCCCTTATGTCTGAAACGGATTTTTGTCTTGGAATTTTTAAAATCGGAGACATAAAATTTTTTTGTCCTCGAAAGTGAACACTATGCTTCCATTATTTTCGGTAAAACGAGTAACGTACTTCTTGTTACACAGAAGAACAACACATGTGCAGAAACAAATCTTGTAACCTGAATTTTACCCATTTCCAGACCACCTAGAAAGTTGAAACGTTTGAACAAGATGATGTGTTTCCGATGATAATACAATAAATAACGGAGCCACACCTTTGTAGCTACGCCACTCTATCTCCGGTTCTAACTATTATTGAGCTGAGCGAAGCGAAGCTCTTATATACTAGACTTAGCGTTATATCTGATGAATACTCCTCCTGAACGGCTGAACCGATCTGCCCAAAATTTGGCACGGTCATATTGACCAACCATAGGAATTTATAAATCTGAAATGGTCCAAATTGGTACACAGGGGTAGGGGGTACGGAGTACAAAAGTTTTCTCCTAAACGGCTGAGCCGATCCGCTCAAAAATGCCGATTCTGATGCTGATGCATACTCTGCACTCTGGCATACAAAATGCCGATTCTGATGCTGATGCATACTCTGCACTCTGGCATACTAAATGCCGATTCTGATGCTGATGCATACTCTGCACTCTGGCATACTAAATGCCGATTCTGATGCTGATGCATACTCTGCACTCTGGCATACTAAATGCCGATTCTGATGCTGATGCATACTCCTCCTAAACGGCTGAACCGATCTGCACAAAATTTGGCACGGTCATAGTGACCAACTATAGGAATGTGTAAATCTGTAATGGTCCAAATTGATACACGGAGGTACGGGGTACAAAAGTTGAAACTGTTTATGGTCTTCAAGATGCATGTCGTTAGAAAGCTCTTTAAGAGTACAGTTATTGTGTTTATGTCAACTTTTGTCATATTTTCATTTAATTGCCAGCAAGCTACTAAAGGGTTTCAGAGCAAGTTGTGCATATTATTACCTTTTAGCATCTTAGGTATGCACTGATTTGGTTCTGTCAGGGGTAAAATGGCCACCATTTTGGAAACGCGATATATATTTGTTGACTTGGGATCTACTGGAAAGCCTCTACTCAAGGACTTACCTATAGTATATTCATTTCTGAATGTTATAGATTATAGAGTATAGTTATGTAAATTTAATAAATCATATAATCTCAACTTTCATTTCACCATTTTTCACCAAATTCAACAAAACAGAACAAAAGTTAATGCGAAATTTAATGTGAAAAAATACGTGTGGTGTCGTGGGACACCCGGTAGGAACAAAGTTCCTTACATTTTTCATTAAATATAAATTAAGAAATCACAGCAATAACTACTTACATAGCGGAGTTAGAAAAGAGACAAAATTAAAAGTAACGAACTGTTTGTACCGAGCAGAGTTAGGGCAAAATTAAAAGAAAATCATTATTTGTATCATTAAAGCAAGCTACTTACTATAAATATATATTGAATATAAGAAAAAAAATTGAAAGAACCGGTTAATATTTTACAGGAATGTTTCAATTGTACTTTAGACTTTAGACAATGTATGACAATGAAGATATCGGTAAAAACGTTGTTTTTTATTTTAAACGTTTGGGTCCACTTAATAAATTTAGCGATCTTTATAGCTTCATAACAGCGCTGGTGTTGGTTTTACTAAAAAAAGTAGTTTGTCCCATTAAGTATTTGTCCGATTAAGTACGTCTCTATACTATAAAGCCGAATGGCTAACTGACTCACTAACTCACTCACTGACATTAATGTTTGCCCACTTCCAGAAGAGCTAGAGACTTGCGGTTTGCGGCATTCCACGCGCCATGTCCATATTGTGAACCCGAAAAATTGCCAAAATTTCACTTTTCCCACTCCTTCCCCCCCTAAAAAAATAAAAATGGCCGACTTGATTTTTAAGCTGCTTTGGGGGCTTATTGCGGCCAAACGGTAAGTCGTATTGAAAAACGGATAGCACCAGCGGTAACTGATTTTAAAAGATCTACAACATTGGTCCTATGACTTTTTGTCGTACCTCTATCGGTTGTACCCTAAATGGTGATAATTTTGGTATTTTTTTTATTTTTATTATTTTTCATTTTTGACTTTGAATGTTCATAGTTTCTATAATTGTTGACCGATTTTATTTCTGATTGGGGCGTTTGAATCTCACACTAATGCTCTTTAAATTGAGTATATTTTATTTCATTAGTTCGTCCTACTTGCTAAGAACTTGAGAGTAAACTTTTTCCCGTCGGCCGTGTCACGTGACCACTTTTTTTGGTTTTAAATATTGTGTCGTATATCATTTGAAAGGTCTTGCTGATTACTTTATTGTTGTGATATTTTTTTATTTTTAAAAAATTTTGTACGGATACTTTTGTACCGATTTGTACTTTTGGTTTAGGTTAATAAGGTGAAATAATTTTTTTATCTATTATTTTAATTTAAATATTTGTTTATTAGCTTAAATAATGGGCTTTTGCATTGTTTATTTTTTTAAATATATTTTTGGTACCTATGGGTACAGGGGTACAAATGTACTTTTATTATAACACCTACTTTATGTATATCGTTAAAAAGCTCTTGAATAGACCTTTCAATATAGTATGTAGTGTTTTGTGATATTTTTAAATTTTAGGGGGGTAAAATTGAAAAAAGTCCTTATTTAGCTGTTTTTATTAATTGGTTGCTTAGGTTTTGGTTTAAAATGAAAACATTGTTATTATTTTTTACTCCTCTTTTCGTGACGGTTACGAATATACCTCATTTATTTTTTTATCTTTAATTTGAATTTTTTGAGTAAAAAAAATCACAGGGATGGCTTGACGATTTTTCGGAAAAAGTCCAAGTTTGTCTGATCTTTATGAAATTTGTCATGCTTATCAAAATGAAAAATGCAAGACGAAAGTACTCTCGGAATTTTGTTTCCACGACTTTTAGTTTCCGAGAAAAAGCCACTCAAAGTTCAAATGTGGCAATTTTTAGAGATTTTGATTGGCCATTTCTCGGGCTTGAAAAGTGATAAATTGAAAAAGAAGGGCATATTTGTAATCTACTCGACGGTGACTTTAAAACGACGTATAGTTTGTATGGGGTTGTCGACAACTTTTTTTGTACACATTTTCAGGCTCTAAAGTGGGACCAACAAATGGAATATTAATAAAAAATTATTATTATTAGAAGTAGTGATCTAATATTAATGAAACTTTGTATGCAAGCCTTATTTAATATCAGGAACTCGGGAAAAAATGAATATTTGAACTTTTTAGTACATATTTGTACTTTTGCTACAAAGTGTACTTTTGGTACAAAGTATACTTTTCTCTGAAAAATTATGGTTAGAACCAATGTAATTAAATATTTACTGGACCAGTGTAAGAAGAGACAGAGACGGGAATATGTCCGACTTTCCTCTTCCCTCCCGTCACTCCTGTCACTCCACCTTACTCAAGCCCCTCTACAATTCCACAGCCTAAGATACTAGCTCACTTTCTTACCTTTGCACTGTTTGTTTATTTTCTCATATATAGACTGCAAATTATAAAACTGAATAATTACAACCATCTACAACTTTACCTGATCTTACAAATACAATTACTATATAAGTACCTGGCATATATCTACCTGGCATATATCTACCTGGCCACTCGACGGGCAAAGGCTGGCCGTAGGCCAGCCAAGACCGGCGAGTAGTATTATAAAAGCAACTGACATTTTGACAAATATAACATCAATAAACAAAACAAGTCTAGGAACAGGCTTCCTTAATAACGTTTTTCCCGACTTTTTGAAGCTTACGTTTAAGCGAGCGTAGCGCGTGAACGCTTGGGTGGGTTCCAACGAACTCAGCCTGGGCATTGGTAAAATAAGCATGTGTTCCAAATTTCAACTTACTCGGTGATCTTTTACTCAAGTTATCGTCATCTGTAGATTTCGTGACGGCGATTCTGGTAGTTTTTTCGGATTCACTCCCGGGCTCCAGAACGTGCCATAAGGAACTTCGTTCCAAAAATCAATTGTATCTCTTTTCTTTCTCACAAGTAAATACTTAATGGATCTTCATATCTTTCTTCTTGTTCTTTCCAAGCATTGAGCTTCACATTTCTCTTTGTATCTGAAGGGACACTCAATGGCAAGGTTCACATTCCCAGTAATTAAGTTTTACTGACTAGAACTTGCAACAATGCGGTTCGCTTCCTCCTCTAGGAGTAGACAATGCGCTAAACCTTCACCTTAACCATTGACAGAGACGTAAATGGAAGATTCTTCTTTAAAATGATATCCCTTTAAAGGACTCAGACCATTACGTGAATAGATTCAAGATGTTTAATCTCAATTCCACTAAATTGAATTCATCCCAATCTAGGTTCGATCAGTAACTAATTCAATTTTTGCTTTAACAATCCTTTCTAAACATTTTCATTTATTGACTCCAGAAGAGATACATCTGTATGTTTTTACTTCTAATGCAGTAACATCTTATATTTCTCTATCATATCACTTCACTCCTCAGTCCACATCAACTTTAAAATTTGGAAAATGTAACTAGTTATTCACAAAAAACACAATACTGTCATGTTACAATTATCATATCGCATCAGCGTCATACATTATATTGTTATCGGGCTTACTGAAGGTAAATCAAACATTGTGATTACCCTAAAAAATCAAAAAAAAATCCTGGATAGAAATAACACTTATTTAGATTGTTACTCCGCTTATAAAAAAAGGGAGCCGAGTATCGCCAAGTGGCTTGAGTTGGTTCCAGTTAACGTTGGGTACCGCAGTGCTCGACTTGGCGGGGAGGTTTTTTTTCTGTTCGGTGATTACCGAAGAATTAATTACGTTTAGTCAGATACGATTATAGTAATTAATTTATTACTATTAATTTATTTCCGTAAAAATACGGTAATCGGCCGAAAAACGAAGTCAATTTTCCACAAAGCAGTTGATATATAAGAAGCCAGATTTCTTAACTGATGTATACTGAATTTGTTGCCTTAATAATTCTGCCTCTAAATCTACTGTCATAATTTTCAGTGAATTGATTTCTTTCTTCTATTTACATTTACTGTGGCGTGTGCTTTCGTTTCCGTTCAGTTTTAACTCGTTTGTTGTTGTCACTTTTGTGTTCTCCTTATATATTATTTGTATCTTGTGAGTATACTTGGAAAATGAAAAATAGCTGTGAATCCTTCAGTCTAACTTAACAAATTATTGTCGTGAGGTGAGCTGCCTGATACAAAAATGTCAAAACACAATAAGCAAAAGTTTAGATCTGAGTGGACAAAAAAAAAATCTCATAAACACTGGATGCAGGTGATCCCCAGTAATCAGTATAAAGTTATTACTAGTTGAAATAACATTATTTATCTTTGATTATATGCAGACATGGGATAGTAAGCTACTGAACATTTGAGTTGTCCAACAATACACGTTAGTCTTAAAAGGAAACGTACGTAACGTACAACAACGTAACGTAGAACAGATGAGCATGTATTGGCAACCCTGCTTAAAAACCCAGGTATAACAACAATTATTTTTCACATCAGTCACATCAATGGCCTACCAAACAAATCAACGCGATTATGGTCTACCATACAAATTTCATGAAAATCGGACGAGTAGTTTTTAAGATATATTGGTTCGGAGAAATTGAGCGACAGACCGACAAACAGAAACGGATCCAAAAATTTTTCCTGATGTCTAAAAGGGATTTTTGTCTTAGAAGTTTGGAAATCGGACACAAAATATTTTCTTTCTTCAGAACGATCACATAGCTCCCGTTACCTTCAGTAAGCTCGGAAATTGCTTCCGAACAGATTGAAAAGTAACTATAAGAAAATGAAACGGACCTAAGGGTAAGTGTCCATTTGAGACTTTTTAGTATGGAGACTCGCTCTCGAGATTGAAATCGCTAGTGGACATGGGGCTGAGACTAGTCTCGGAGACTCGCGGACTCTCCGAGGCTCGAGAGAGGCTGATGTTGGTCTCAAGTGGAAAAGGTTCTGTGACTAATCTCGAGACTAGCTCTCAAGATTTAGTCTCAGATGGACACTTACCCTAACACCTAAATTAATAAATCTATTAATTAAGGCGTTAGGTCCTGTTCATTTTCTTACACTTATTTTTCATCTAATTACCTGCTAGTTATTAATCCTCATATTTAGTTAAATCCCCCCCCCCCTCCAAAAAAAAAAAAAGAATGTGTATTAAATACAATATAATTACACCAAGTTTGCTCTTTCATTAAGTATTTATTTTCTTTATTTATCTAAATATCTCCTCTACGCCTTCACGTAACCATTTTTTATAACCCATTTTACCGTTGTTTTGTCACGAATATTCGTGCATTTTTTTTTTGTTTTAACGTGATAGGGTACAAAAAAAAGAATTTGTCGTGATAACGTTTAGGATGCACGCAATTGAATGTGGATTATTTCCCCCATTTTATTTTTTCTCCTTCCTCAGCTTTTATTCTCGACACGAAATATTCACTGATTATCATTTTTACGGGTCAATAACTACTGGGGTGGGGGGGGGTGAATAAACGAAGGGTTATTTCAAATCCTTAATAATACACTCGGTTTTTTTTTAATCAAGAATTATCATCAAATAAAAAATGAAATAATTCCGCGTGTATATAACCGTAGAACCGTATAACTGTGGAATGGTGATAAGACAAACGTTTTTAATATTCCATACTTAAAAGAAGTATAAGAACGTAATAAAATTGAGGATAACAAAAATGTAATTATAATTATTCAAGAATAACTGATTTGTATAAAAATGCAACTATTTAATGACCAACGTGCAATAAGCAGTCTGTTAATAAGCGTTAAAAATAATTAGCTTCGTGTTGCCTTTATCACTTAGTTAGTGTTATGAATTTATTTTCGTCTTTTTATCTTGATAAAAATAAATAACGGATGGTGAGGGACAGTGTGAGTTAGTGAAACCTAATATTCAGGTGTTTCTAGACTCTAGACTTATGAAGTTGTTTTATGAACCAATAAGTGACTATACTAGTATCTTATCTTTCGTGTTATAAGTGTCCTCTTTGCAGACGCGTGGAGCCTAAACAGCATCGATTTGAGGTAATGTTCTTATTATAGAAAAGTCATGCCCCGATGCGAAATCAAGAAATTAATGTTAGCTAAAAATTGATGGTTGCTACTCCCCAAAACTTATTTGAAAAATAAAAAGTGTCTTGCAAACGAGTCTGCAAGACAGTGAGGCATTTTTATGTGTTAGCTCCGTGTAAGCTACCGACATAAAAGGTCGCCAGGTTCGCTTCATGGTGTTCGTTAGTCATGTGCCGACGATTAACATCACGAGCCTTGATTCGTGTGAAATGATTAGTATGACATACTTTCCAACGTAAATGTATTCACCACCACATATACACTTGTACATTATACATTATTATTGTAAAATATTATATTTATTTATTTTAGCGAATTTTCGAACAAAATTAAGGTACTGCAATGGCTTCAAAATTTATGTAATGCGAATTTTTGAAAAGTTTTTCCATGGAAAAATGGTTTTTGTTCAGAATGGTTTTAGACCATTCTGAATCGATTCCTAAAATTTAACACATTTTCATGTATATATATATGTATGTATGTATATATGTGTCACTCCAGACGATATCTCCTCTTAGGATGCACTTAAAATTTTCAAACAAATTTTAATAGGTTAATAATATCAAAAGAAAGGATAAGTTCGTTGGCCAGAATTTTTGGAGTTCATTTAGGGGTCAAATGTTGACAATTTAGGGTAAAAATTCGCATAAAATCATGTTTTTTCCATTTTACCCCCCTTTTAAATGAAAATATGATAAAAGTGTACATAACAACAATTACTGTACTCTTAAAGAGCTTTCCAACGATGTGCATCTTGAAGGGTAAATACTATTTTGACTTT
>KZ651565.1:124679-135990 GCA_001010745.2 Gerris buenoi
TTTTTTTATTAAATTTATTATTTTGTGTGCTAACTTTTGGCGCATGTTGGTTTGTTTCTCCAAAATGTTGGTTAGAACCAACGTTAATAAATATTTACTGGAACAGCCCCACGTCGTTCCAACTTTTTGATTATTTTTATCGAGGTATATTTTAATTTCTTAAGTTGATCGTTTCTTTGCGTACTATATCGCGAGGAAGCTATGTGCCACACTAATTGGCAGAGTATTTTTAAATGTTTTAGTTTTTATTCACGTATTGTCATCTATTTGCTCTTTTCTGACATATTATTTCATTGCAGAAAGAAAAAATAAAAATAAAAAGTTAATTATAGGCTAAGATAAGTCGGTACATACTCATAATACATATATGTGTACCATTGAGTTATTTTAAGGATCATTAAGTTCTAGGTCTTCCGGTGGTGACCGCGTCAAGTTCGANGACAAACAGACAGACAAACGGACAGACAAACGGACAGACAAACAAACAGACAGACAGACAAACGGACAGACAAACAAACAGACAAACAGACAAATAGACATCCAGCTAAAACAACTCAAATAGTCTAAAAAATATATCTTAAAAATATGTTAAAATCTCTATTTCGGATATTCTGGGTGAGAACAATAGCTTGTCCTTTCAAGATGAAGAAAAGAAATTTATAAGTGTAGATGTAAATAAATGGAAGAAAAGAAACGACCTAAGTAAATGAAATAATTACTGATTTTAAAACAGAATTCATGGAGCTACTAAGTATTCAGCAATTAATCAGATAAAGGGAAGGAATCATTAATTATTATGATTGTGCGATACTCTTGACAAAGATAGATTAGAACATGATAACAGAATAAAAAGAAAGCACGGAGATTCTTATAACAAGATATTAATAATAATTCAAATAATAATGATTACTATCATTNACACAGGTAACATAACACATAATTATGTGTTATGTGTGTTCTGTGTAGTTTTTCTGAAGAACGAAGATTTTTTTTTACGGCTCTGATTTCTAAAAATCCGAGACGAAATTCCGTTTTAGACATCAAGGAACATTTTCGGTCCAGTTTCCGTCTGTTTGTAGCGGTCTGTCTGTCCCTAATTTTCTGCGAACCAACATTGTTTAATAATCGTTTCAAGACAACTTATAGACAAACTTGCTCATATACGAGTTCATAATTATATTTCTTACCCCTTGTTTTTCCATTTCTTATTTTTCATGTTTTTGTAGGTACATTTAATTACTATTGAAAATTTTATCAAAACTTTTTCANTCACACTTAATACTTTACCAAGTCTTATCTTAAGACTATAATAACTTCATTTATTTATTTTTAATTTATTGACATTCGTTGATAAACATTTACTATTTTTTAATCTTATATAGAACTATTTATAGGGAGATAAATGAAAAAAAATATATAAAAATTATATGTTACAATATGATATTTTTTATAGTATAATAAATATTTTTATTATTCTAATGTATAATTAGCTCAACCTAACCCTAGGCCTTGGGTCAAGGCCCTAAGTCACATGCGCAGGTTGAAAGAATCTAATTTTTATTCTTCTCAGGTCACCTGTACAGGTCTGAACCTGTGCAGGTTTGTCATGACCATGACTTATAAAGTTGCGGAATACCTGATAGTTAAACCTGTACAGGTAACTTGTGCAGGTGAACAGGAGAGTTTGTACGACACTCAGTTATGTCATAATTTGATCGCACCCACGCTCCGGTTTACCTGTTGGCCATACTCGTTGCGGTATACCTGACAGGTAAACNTAATATATTTTACAGTATAGATATTAATTTATGTATAATTATCACGAATTTTTTATAAAACGGAGAATATTTCCTGCCATCCTAGAGGTCGCTTTTTTTTACTTAAAATTCATAATCAGTGGCCCCAAAAACAAATCTTCCTTGTTTGCAATCCAAAAGAAAAAATGCAAAAATAAATAAAAAAAATAAATAAACTCAAAAGACGGTCTTTTTCGTTCAACATGTCAGCTTCATTCCCTCCACTATTATGTATGTTACTAGTTTTAAATAGGTATGCATTGTAAATTCATATAAAAAGAAGCATAATCTGTAGTACCTTTTTATGTATGTTATAACATAAATTTTGTTCACATAATTACATATAATAACAACGAAATTCTTTTTTTTTAAATCCCAACTTTTAAATAAAAAGGGTCATCATTTAAAATTTTCCGATTGTTTGAAACATTTCAAAAAAATCATTGTTTCATGAATTAGCACTAAGTTACGAGTTTGGACCATAATATTTCAAAACTTTTATTTCACCCTAATGATGAAAGGCTCACTCTATTATAAATATGTATCAAAATCGAACAAAAAATTATAATAAATAAAATAATAATAACCATGTTAAATACATTATAAGTACCGGGCAGCACAACTTCACGAAAGACGAATTCACAACTTCACGTAAAGACGAATTTTTGTACAAATTTTCATCTCTCTAGCTTGAAAATTGTGGGAGTTATACGTCACACAAACAGACAGACAAACAGACAGACAGACAGACAAACAGACAGACAGACAGACAAACAGACAGACAAACAGACAGACAGACAGACAGACAGACAGACAAACAGACAGACAGANTATTCCTTTCGCGATAATTATCTAGCTAATTAGCGTTATTAAAAAGTCTAATTCCCTCGGCTTCGCCTCGGTATTTAGGGGCCATGGTTTCTTCGGCTTCGCCTCAAGAACCAACTTTTTCGCACAGGGAATAATGGCTTACTTTACTCCCTAGGTGCATACATAACTATTTTGTCCAAAGTGAATTTGTCTGACAGTCTGACAAACAGACTGAGCCGCAGCAATGGTCAATCAGCTTTTTAAAATCATTTTAATTCGTATAAGTTCGATAGACAACACTTCAGTTTCATAACAACGTAATAGAACAATGAATCAATCAAAATGAAAATAAGAATACTTATCAATTTATTAATTTACATAACGTTATCATTTTTAATACTGACAAAATGTGTACCTACTATGACGTTTCTGTCATATTTTTTTTAAAAATTTTAAATGTCACTAGAAAACGTCAAATAATCGCGTCACACTTAATACTTTACCAAGTCTTATCTTAAGACTATAATAACTTCATTTATTTATTTTTAATTTATTGACATTCGTTGATAAACATTTACTATTTTTTAATCTTATATAGAACTATTTATAGGGAGATAAATGAAAAAAAATAAAAATAAAAATAAAAATAAATAAATATTACGCACCATATTTATAACAATTATAGTACTGATAAATATGCTTGCATAGATCCTGTCAGACAAATCTGACAGTTTTCGTAACGGGCTTAAGTCATTGAATTTTCAAGATTATTTTTCATTGTTAAAGACTAAACTAAACAAGGAATGAAATTGTGGCACTTATTGTGCAATCGTCTTCCCTATTTGTTTACATTGAGGTAATACCTGGTGACGTCATTCCAAGACAAGCGTCGTTTCTTCTTTTAAAATATACAATGTCACGAATCATTACAAAGTTTCTACAAGAATATTTAGCCCAGTAAATAAAGACCAAAAACAGGCTGTATTCGCAACTAATTAGGGGAAAGCTGGATTTTTTCTTCCTAATGATAGACCATAATAAGAGGTACATTTTCTTAAAAGTCCCCACTTCTCCCCCTTGTGCTTCCCCCCCTATCCCCTCTTAAAGTTCAAAATTTACTAATTTTTCATTTTTGACGCAAAACTGTTTATTTTTTCAAGACAAAAATATTTATCACATAATTCTGCACAAAAAAGGCCCTATGCATGTTTGAAGTGAGACATACCGTTTTCGAGTTATTGTTGATAAAAAATTCAATTTTTTAATTTTTGCGAACCAAGATATGTTAAAAACAACGCTTTTGATTTTAATGAAATTTGGATGGTAGGTTATACTTAGCCTATTGTTGATCCCATATAAATTTAACCTTCTGCGCCTTTTTTTTATCTTGCACATACGCACAAGCATACATTTATTCAGGCCTATATCTTCAAAAGTACTTTTGAAGATATTTAAAATGATACCACATTTCACGATCAATTCGCAATTGCTTACTGATCGAAATAATTTCGTGTGGTCATTTTTCCTGTTTTTGGGCAAAAAAAAAAGTTGAAGATGTAAATCAAATTTCAAATCTTTGGCTACAATAAGTCTGAAGATATGATGATCCAACATGCGACGGAGGAACGGACGAACTACCAAAAGCTTAAGAGTCTTTTCTAGGACAACCTCGAAACCCTAACCTAAACAGTAGATTCTACTGTCATTCTGCTATGTTTCGACTACTTTTACGCCATTTTTAAAATCTTCATTAAGTGTTCTTAAATGACTGAAACAGAGTCGAAATATAGCAGAATTACATAAGAGAATCTACTTATTTATATACCAAAAGACCAACAATTTTTCGCATCACAAATGTAAATAATTTATAGATCTACAATGAACTAGTCTCTTTAATAAGATAAAATCATTAGTTGGCCATACACGGACGGTCTTACATTTGGAAAATCGTGGCGTCTTTCCGAATCATTTCTAAAAGTTCGTGTGTTAGTGGGGACTGCAGTACAAGCCATGAAAATACGGGAAATGATTTGACAAACGATTCGCGAAAAATATCCTTATGATTATCATCTGCGTTAGTGGGCGTTTACACAAGAGAGGAAAATGGGAAGGGATTCGCCCCACGCCACGTTGGCGAACAACGCGCGAGGCCAAATGACACGATAAATTAAGGTTTTCTCCCATATTCCAACGTTTTTTCCTTTCAATTGATAACGCGCCACGCAATTACTTGAGAAGACCCCATTTTCCTTTGCCTCTCTTTCCTCTCCCGTATCCTTTCACGTATCCTCTCCCGTTTCCGCATGACACGATTTTCCACGGGAGAAACTTACAGGGTAAATTTATCTCCACACTTTCCTTTGCCGTTCTTTCCATTCCTCTTTCCTCTCCCGGTTGCACATGCCACGATTTTTGGAATGAAAGAGCGTCCGTGTATGGCCAGCTATTAATAATAATATATTACATAAACAATAAAAAACTTACGTTTGCTGAGGCGATGATTTGCCGGCTCGTCGTGCAGGGGGCTCTGTGGTGAACTTAAATCCTCAAAATTAATAATATAGAGACAAATATCATCTACTTCACTCTTAACAGGAGCTATCACCTCGCTGCATAGGAACTTTGTACCTGAAATCAAAAATAAAATATAGATTAATTATATATAATCGCACTTGCACTTATGTTATTTAAGTGAATATGTCTAAAACAAATTCACGCTTAAGTAACAATTTTCTGATTGAATGTGATTTAAAAAATGATAATCTTTCATTGATAAATTGAAAATGTGTAAGCTTGAAATATCGCCACAGTAATAGTCCAGGAGACAGCGTGCAAAAAAGTGTCTGACTAACATCAAGCTAGAAATTTGTTTATAACTTTATCTTTTAGTGTCTTTTAAGAATATGCTGTTGGCTAAATTCGTGTGCGGGACAAAGCTTGGCCATAGGCATTTGAAAGAAACAAATCGGCCATGTCCTGTCCATTTTGGTGGACCATGTGATTTCCATGATCATAAGTACAAAATTAGTTAGTAGACCAATAATCAATTTGATGGTAGTTTGTCACTTAAAAGGTTAAACAAATTTTACTCCAAAGCAAAGTGATATCATGTGACAAATTGCCATCAACCTGAATTTTGGTCTACTAACTACAGTCTGTGCTAAACGAGAGTTAGTGCGTTGACAGCGCAGGAAATCGAGTGACAAACAGATTGACCAACCTCTGAGGGAAAAAAATAAAGCCACTACATTTATCTTCTTATATAGTTATCCAGAAGCAAATCTTGAGCTCTCATTGGCTCCCCACCCCATTTGCTAGTTTTTCCCACGCTGTCAAAGCACTAACTCTCGTTTGGCACAGACTGTAATTTTGTTCAGAGGATTATAAACATCACATTGTCCACTAAAATGGGCGGGAAATGTCTTTATCGGTTCACTTTTTTCAAAGGACTATAAAACATCTATGTCCAGCAGACGAACTTAGCCAATCACTTATTCTTACAAGGCACCAAAAAGATTACTTATACACAGAATTTAATTCACTACTTCATTCTAACACACAAAATTCTAGCTTGATGTTAGTCAGACACTTTTTTGCACGCAATCTCCTGGAAAATAAGAACTGTATTCAATCACTTTAATGTTTATATAATTTAAATAATTAATCGCAAATTATAATACCATATTTATAATAAAATATATGGATTTCGCATAACCGGACAAAAAGTTGAAAAACAGTAGTCGTTGGAGGTAGGATAAACCCTTAAGTGGTTCGTGTTCACTTGAGCGTTGTTGACTATAAAAATAAGGTTGCGACCATTCGACTGTAAACATAATCGATGGCAGATATCAGATAACGTCCATCTTTAGTCAGCGGAATGTCCCATGCGACGCGTCTATACAAAGAACTCTAGCAAATGAATATTGAATACTGAACCGAAGTCACGCATGCCTGGATATTCAGTCGTATTTTGATGTTTCATTTTACACGAAAAATTGCAGCAATTAAAGGAATAACTGTCAATATAATTAATAAATTGTCTCTTCATGAAAATTGAAACTGGTTACTTTAAACATAGCAGCTTTCAGTCTTCATAAGTCCATCATCAGTATCAATTCATTCTTCTACAGGTAAATTTAATATGAAATGATTTATTTGAATAAACTAATTTATTTATAATTCAGTCTAAGGTGGTACCCTTGGGAGCCAGGGTAACCGAGCGTGTTAAGGCGCTTGCTCAGCTATCAATAAGTCGAGGCAACTCGAGATCGTGGGTTTGATCCCGTGCCATAGTACTCTGAATTCCATCAATGAATCGCGGACGGTGCAGGGCGAGGGATACCCTTTATGGGGACTCTTCCCCCCACACTTTGATATGAGTCCGATCCGTGTCATGATGATGTACACCTAAAATAAACTGCATAAAAAGTTCGTGTTCGTGTTGCATAAAAAAACCGCGGAAATTATCCATTATTATTAACAAACGAATCGGCTTTATTTTGTTTATAACCTGAATGAATGGTGTGGGGGACACCAGCGAATACGTCTTCGCAGCTCCATGAATATGGTTCGGAACCGTAGGTGCTGGATGTATTAATGCATTATATTTAGTTTAATTATTGTTTAATTAGTTCTTTTGTAAACAAAAAAACACCGGTACCACGGCACTCAACAACAATGACAAACGAAAAAAGAAAAATGAGGATCGCTTTCGAGAAGCCGAGAAGAACCGAGCGATTATCAGATCTCTGTACATAAATAAATATATATTTCTCCAAGAGGGTCGAGTCCATTGTAGCGACAAATGTATTGTTATCTCTATAGCCGAATACCCTCTGAGATCCGCTATGTGTGAACCCACCTTAAATTTCAGAGCATAGTTCCCACCTAATTGTGCATATAGTGTAAGAAGCCTAATTGAGTGTAATGTGTTTAATTATTGTTACTAATTATAATGAAATATACCTCAACCCACGGACTAATTAAAGCTATCACGTGTTCGGACATGCTTTAATTTAGAGATAATCAGGCCAGTGGGTGCAATATTGATTAGCATACTTAGCTATATACTGCGTCTGTGAGTTGGAACCCCAACTGATTGACGTGTCAATCCGTCACTCACCCTTCTGAAATGTCCTTAATAGCCTCACCAGTAACCAGTAATACCAACTTAGGATACTTGAACAGTTTAAACAACAATAAAAAGTATCGAACCGAATCCTACAAGGTTTAACTGCGGAAGCGTGTCAGTTTCCATCTAATCTGTAACCCACATCTGTTGTATCGGAAAAACTAAAGTCATGTTCACACGAGGGAGACAAAAATAAAAAGAGATTCATGATCAAAATATCGTCAATTTCACCCTTTCAAGTACAATAATCTCTCATATTTAAGTATAGCGTGAATGCATTAAAATGAATAAGAAAACAGTACTGAGCTATCATTACGTGAAATTTGTCACGTCGAATTAAAAACGAAATTGTAATAGTTATTTACGCACCAAGGGAGGAAACAAAGTCATTACTCCCTGAGTGTTATTGTTGGTTTCTGAGGCGTAGTCGAGGGAACCATGAAGTTTAATCCCGAGGCATAGCCGAGGGAGTTAAATATAGCGAGGGTGCTATGACTTTTTGCTCCCGTGGTACGTACAAGATTTTTCCTCCAGAAGGGAGGAAACATTAACTTTCCACCCTAGTTTATAGGGAGGAAAGGATCCCATTACAGCCTAGTTGTGAAAATCGTGGCGGAAAGTAGAAATCGTGGCGGAAAGTAAAAATCGTGGTGGAAAGTAACAGTAGAGCCAACTTATTATTCTTAAAAAAATCAGTGTTGCCTGTTTCGTAACTAATAGCATTTTTTTTTAACTCAATGACTCGACAGGTTAAAAGCTTTTTTATTAAATATTACAGAGTTTAAATGACACGTACTTTTGATTGCCGTGATACTTTAATTTTTATCGTCATTTTAAAATGTCGTATGACTTCATAACTGAGTTTAAACAAAACTTATAGAAAAGAGTCCTTGTAGAAAAGAGGTAGGTTACATCCCATCAGGTTATATTATTGTTTTTGATTTCTCGTATTTTAGAGATAAACACAAATAAATTAAATATTATTCAGTTAGTCATTTTGTAGTACATTTTGTGTATTATTAAACATTTGAGTTATAGAGTTATTATTATAATTACATAGTTATTGAAAGTTATCAGGGCCGCCCTTAGGCAGGGGCAACCGCCCCGGGCCCCGCGCTTTTAGGGGCCCGAGGAAAATTTTTTATGTTTTCTTTGATTTCTATAATAACTTAAAGTTATTATAGAAATCAAAGAAAACATAAAAAATTTTCCTCGGGCCCCTAAAAGCGCGGGGCCCGGGGCGGTTGCCCCTGCCTAAGGGCGGCCCTGATAACTTTCAATAACTATGTAATTATAATAATAACTCTATAACTCAAATGTTTAATAATACACAAAATGTACTACAAAATGACTAACTGAATAATATTTAATTTATTTGTGTTTATCTCTAAAATACGAGAAATCAAAAACAATAATATAACCTGATGGGATGTAACCTACCTCTTTTCTACAAGGACTCTTTTCTATAAGTTTTGTTTAAACTCAGTTATGAAGTCATACGACATTTTAAAATGACGATAAAAATTAAAGTATCACGGCAATCAAAAGTACGTGTCATTTAAACTCTGTAATATTTAATAAAAAAGCTTTTAACCTGTCGAGTCATTGAGTTAAAAAAAACTGCTATTAGTTACGAAACAGGCAACACTGATTTTTTTAAGAATAATAAGTTGGCTCTACTGTTACTTTCCACCACGATTTTTACTTTCCGCCACAATTTCTACTTTCCGCCACGATTTTCACTACTAGGCTGTAATGGGATCCTTTCCTCCCTATAAACTAGGGAGGAAAGTTAATGTTTCCTCCCTTCTGGAGGAAAAATTAATTTGTTTCTACAGAAATTTTGTGAACCATAATCACGGTGGATAAGATAAGATCGAATAACTATTACTTCTTTAGAATGTTACTTTTCTATGTTCTGTTAGAATATAAATGGATATTATTATTCTACAAGTTTTTATTTAACTTGCAATGTTCGTGTGTATGTTCGGGTCAAATCTTGCACCTTCATTTGAAAGCAGTTATCCTCAACCAATTGAATTGAAATGTTGCATACATCTTTAGTTTGGATTACAAGTGAATGAATGCATGGATAGCTAAGTGACGTCATTCTAAATCCAATATGGCGGTCAGCCTAAGATGGTGGACTAGTTATTTTTTAAGCACGCCCATAATATGGGTATCAAATGAAAGGGTTTGCTGAGAAGAATAAGACAAAGATATGGTTAGTCCCAAGGTAGTTGAGATCTCTCTATACACCTTGGGTTATTTATTTATTTTTTATTTTCGTTATTCAAAGGCTATATACATTTGCGAGAAAACAGATAAAATCGATAACAATGCTTCCCCACTCACTAAGAATAATGTATTGAAAAATTTATTTGATTAATTTTTATTGGCAGTTGTAAAGTGATAAATAATTACACGGTCAATATCGTTAATTTTTTTATGATTCAAAAACTGACTATTTCGCTTAATAATTCAAAACAAAATGTCACGACTTTCAGTTCATTTAATAATTATTATGCGACAGGTTCTCACTGACGCCCAACAATTTATTTTTACAATTTGTTACGCTTAAAGTATAGAAAGGGAATAATGACTGATTTATTGCTTCCATATTCTGAAGCCCTGACCCTTGTCCTAAATACAGCATATATCTCTACTCCCTTATATATTTATAGATCTTAAAAGGAAGGAAACCTTTATAGATAAATATATATATATATATATATATATATATATATATATATATATATATATATATATATATATATATATATATATATATATATATATATATATATATATATATATATATATATATATATATATATATATATATATATATATATATATATATATATATATATATATATATATATATATATATATATATATATATATATATATATATATATATATATATATATATATATATATATATATATATATATATATATATATATATATATATATATATATATATATATATATATATATATATATATATATATATATATATATATATATATATATATATATATATATATATATATATATATATATATATATATATATATATATATATATATATATATATATATATATATATATATATATATATATATATATATATATATATATATATATATATATATATATATATATATATATATATATATATATATATATATATATATATATATATATATATATATATATATATATATATATATATATATATTAACTGAAGTACCCGGCGCAGCCCGGGTTGTATACAAAAATAAAGTCCTAAGTGACTAAAATATAAATAAAGAAATAGATACCTACATGTATATTATAAAAGTATCAGAACATTGTAAAATAAATAAGTATAAAAAATGGTTATGCGTTGAGGGAAATATGTCACAAACCTTACTTTTCCATGTTACTCCCCTCGTAAATAGAAATATCACAAAGATGTTCTTAACAACAATTACTGTATTCTTAAAGAGCTTTTCAATGATATGCATAATGAAGGGTTGTCATTACTTTGACATTTGTACCCCGTACCCCTGGATACCAAAATTAA
>KZ651565.1:149976-164165 GCA_001010745.2 Gerris buenoi
TCCGGGAGAAGTTATTTTTATGGTATATTTTGATGAAATGCTCAGTAATAATTAAATGTACATCTGAAAACTAATAAATGGGAAACACTGGGCTAAGTGAATATGAACTTGTATATGAGAAAGTTTGTCTGAGTTGTCTCTGACCGATTTTTTCTCTTCATTTTTTCTCTCATTTATTTATACCTATATCTTCATAAGTACTTATCTGATTTTAAAGTTAGATTAGGTCAACATTGCGGATGAGCACATTGAAAGATAACGGGGTAAATAAATGTATTTGTACCCGAGTGCGGAAGAGAAACAAATAGGCGCAGAAGGTTAAATGGTACTTATTTAGATTGTTACTCCCCTATTTTTTAGAGAATCATGAAGACAAAGGTATGTTTAGTCCAATGTACTTTGGGATAAAAAAATATATCACACTTCTGTTTTATATGACGAGTTAAAGTCTAAAGAAGAACATTCCGTAAACCTTCATTGAATTGTTCCTTCCTCTGTCATTTTTATAATGGGAGTAACAATCTAAAGAAGTGCCAGATAAAACTTATATGTGGCCAAAAATGTGCTAATTCTGACCAACCTAGGTAGGCTATTATACCTAATCTTGGCTAGTTTTAAAATCCAAATTTCATTAAAATCGTACGAGAATTTTTAAAGTTATGTTGAAATAATTACAAGATATAAATAACTTTTTATATACTACGTTTTTAAATTTTCTGTCATAAATCATAAATTTAAACCTGTCAAAATGAGGCCATTTCAAAACAGGCCAAAACAAATGTAAAATAACTTGCGGATTTTTTCAGAACTAACGTTCCATACAGCACAATTTGCTGAAAAGGAATTCAATTTTGCTGAAAGATGGATAAAAGTATTATAATAAAGCATTGTCAGCATTTTATGAGCTATTCTAAAAGTTTCAAATGTCTAGTTACTCGGGAAGTTAGTTAGAAATCGATTGCAAGATTTGTACTGGACAAACAAACAAGAAAGCAAGCTAAAAATAACGTAGTAAAAATTGATCGATAGAAAGACCAAAAATGTTCCCTAATGTCTGAAACAGTTTTCTGTCTTGGAATTATTGTAATCGGAGTCATAAAAGCGTATTTTCTTTGTTGAGAAGGACCGCATAGCTTCCGTTACCTTCGGTAAGTTCGGAACAAAAGTGTATAAATAATTATAATTGTGTAGGTCAAATAAAAAAATAAAAACACAATCGACTTTTTATTAACTTAAGAATCAACTCGCGTTCTACTTCGGATATTTGTAGTGACAGTCACGCATTCGCCCAACCATGTATCACGCACCATTTCATGCAGCAGTTAGAAAGATGATAAATTTAAAATGATAATTGTTGAGTCTTAACTATAAAGTTTCGATAAACTAACTTCCAAATGAGAGATTAAGTATTCAGAGTCAACAATTGAGATAACTTTTCAAAAAATTCAACAATGCAAATATAATAATCAACGCTCATGGAGATTTAAAAAAAAAAAAAAAGTCAAACTTAGACAAATTATAACTAGGCACGCAATACGGCTTTAAAAACAATCTCAAGAAAGACCAAATTATCAGGAATGAAGGAAGCCTAAGAATTCCATACACGATCCAACTTATCGTCCAACATGTCATTTAATACTTCAAACTCCGACTCCGATAGATCCGATCTGCAGGCCGTCGGGAAATTCCGGCACCGGAAGAAAATTCCCAGCGGACTTAGCCCGACCCGTCCGAAAGGTCGGAAAGTAAATGGGCTCATCCGACCTGCATATGGTTTTTGTATCATATCATTCAGTTTGTATCATAAACTTAGTGAGTGGACTTGATAAAGTCTTTCGGTTCGTTTTCTTTAAGTTTCATGAGCCACGGTATACGGCTGAACTTGGCACGTTTTTGCCACAATTATTTTTACTAAACAAGAAGTTTTTTCGAAGAATGCACTCGCGATAAAAGTAGCCACCGATTAACTATTAGCCGATTAATTATTAACTAGCAGCGTACTTTTACTGAACTAACTAGGAAGAAGGCCCGAAGAAATCCGAACGGAAGCCCATAAGCCACGATGATCCTAACGCGGTCCCGATCAGAGCAAACCGGTCGGAACGTCTGTGGTAACCGTCTGACGAAACAGATCTGTCGGGAACGGACCTGTCGAACTGCATATTTGAATATGGGAGGTATTACAAAAGGATATAAACGAAGTTAATCTTTAAGATCCCGTAAATTTTTAGTAAAGCTCTAATAATAAAAAAAGGACTATTTTGTATAACTTCATAACTATTTAGTATAAGATTACCTGTTGAATCTTAGGTTATTATGTACAAAAATAGCAATAAATTTTATTTTTTCTTTGATAGATTAATTTATTACTAATTAACTTAAATATATTATCCAGTAATTCAACTTTACAACTGAAAATAGATGGGTGTGACTCGAATTCCAAAGAGCATTAAATCATAATCNCTTTCTCATGAAAAGAGAAGTGTTTTGATTGCGCGAAAATTTTATTTTGATGGATTTACACGTTTTGAGGTACGTAATAAAGTTGTTTATAAAAAAAGTCTGTCTGTCATCTGTCTGTGCAGACACCTGGAGCCTAAACTGTTGGGCTGATTTTGACAAAATATGGTATACACATTCAGAAAGATCATACCCCGAGGCGAAACCAAAAATTAATTGTTGCTCCAAATTTGGAGGCGCTACTACCCATAGGTACTACGTAACAGTACAGTCTAAAAAAACGTGCATTTTTTTTTTTTTCAAAAACAGTTGCAACGAGTTGGATTAAAAAATGTAGTCCTTCATATGAATATGAATCTAACGATATAAGCTGTTTTCCCGGAAATAATATAGTTTTTTAGAAAACAGCTTTAAACGCGGACGGAGATAGCCCGGTCGGATTGCCCGTCGAGAGGAAGTTATTTTTATGATAAATTTTGATGAAATATTCAATAATAATTAAATGTACCAACGGAAAACACTGGGGGCTAAGTAATTATGAACTTGTAAATGAGAAAGTTTGTCGAAGTCTCGAAACTATTTTATATTTTCTCATACAAAGAGAAAGTATTGTGATGGCGCGAAAAATCGATTTTGATGGATTTATACGTTTTGAGGTCCCCTGAGTCCAATAAAGTGGTTTTTAAATTGTCTGTCTGCCGTAAAGTTTGCCTGAGTTGTCCCGGACAGATTTTTTTAATTTGTAAAGGTGCGTTTTGAAGGTTTAATTTCAACATAATTAAACGTGTCTGCTATAAGGACGAAAATCTATTTAAATTTGATTGCCTCAATTTGAATGTTATCTGTCAGTATTATTAAAACCTTGCACAAACTATAAACATAACCTGCAGCTGAAACCTTCCAACCCAACAAAGGAAAACGAGCTGTTTAAACAATCCAATTTGATGTTTCCATAGAGATGGAACCATTCAATCAAATTGCTTAAAAAGTTTAACTAGTTCAACTTCTTTTCCATTATCAATAATTTCAATGAGCCATTTTATTGAATTGGTTTTTACATATTTCAGTTTCATTCGTTCACTCGTGTTGCTTAATTTCGAAATCATTATAATAGAAATAATGTCCATTTAGTAACTAAAAATACAATAAACATATAATAGAAGTTGATTAGATAATAAGCCAAATTAGACTACTTTTTACTTTCTCATGAAAAGAGAAGTGTTTTGATTGCGCGAAAATTTTATTTTGATGGATTTACACGTTTTGAGGTACGTAATAAAGTTGTTTATAAAAAAAGTCTGTCTGTCATCTGTCTGTGCAGACACCTGGAGCCTAAACTGTTGGGCTGATTTTGACAAAATATGGTATACACATTCAGAAAGATCATACCCCGAGGCGAAACCAAAAATTAATTGTTGCTCCAAATTTGGAGGCGCTACTACCCATAGGTACTACGTAACAGTACAGTCTAAAAAAACGTGCATTTTTTTTTTTTTCAAAAACAGTTGCAACGAGTTGGATTAAAAAATGTAGTCCTTCATATGAATATGAATCTAACGATATAAGCTGTTTTCCCGGAAATAATATAGTTTTTTAGAAAACAGCTTTAAACGCGGACGGAGATAGCCCGGTCGGATTGCCCGTCGAGAGGAAGTTATTTTTATGATAAATTTTGATGAAATATTCAATAATAATTAAATGTACCAACGGAAAACACTGGGGGCTAAGTAATTATGAACTTGTAAATGAGAAAGTTTGTCGAAGTCTCGAAACTATTTTATATTTTCTCATACAAAGAGAAAGTATTGTGATGGCGCGAAAAATCGATTTTGATGGATTTATACGTTTTGAGGTCCCCTGAGTCCAATAAAGTGGTTTTTAAATTGTCTGTCTGCCGTAAAGTTTGCCTGAGTTGTCCCGGACAGATTTTTTTAATTTGTAAAGGTGCGTTTTGAAGGTTTAATTTCAACATAATTAAACGTGTCTGCTATAAGGACGAAAATCTATTTAAATTTGATTGCCTCAATTTGAATGTTATCTGTCAGTATTATTAAAACCTTGCACAAACTATAAACATAACCTGCAGCTGAAACCTTCCAACCCAACAAAGGAAAACGAGCTGTTTAAACAATCCAATTTGATGTTTCCATAGAGATGGAACCATTCAATCAAATTGCTTAAAAAGTTTAACTAGTTCAACTTCTTTTCCATTATCAATAATTTCAATGAGCCATTTTATTGAATTGGTTTTTACATATTTCAGTTTCATTCGTTCACTCGTGTTTCAATCATATTGAGTAATGCATTAAAACAGTCTAAACGCACCTAGAGTTCAGTCCCTTTTTACAGTTCGATCGATTGAACGTTATTTATAGAAAATTAATCAACTAATTGTGTTATAAATCGATGAATAGTACGCAACGTCTCACTCGTAAAAGCTTTTATCACACTTGTTGGAAATTGAAATTTACTAGAACATTGGGTTATTACCTAATGTTCTTAGGTAATAACCTATGGTCATTAGGTTTGAACTTATTTTTCTTAGTCTTCTACTAGTGACCATGAAGGGGAGCTGTGGCGGCGCGGTGGCAACACTGCCCGACAGCTGTGACAACACTGCCCAACAGCTGTGGCAACACTGCCCAACAGCTGTGGCAACACTGCCCAACAGCTGTGGCAACACTGCCCAACAGCTGTGGCAACACTGCCCAACAGCTGTGGCAACACTGCCCAACAGCTGTGGCAACACTGCCCAACAGCTGTGGCAACACTGCCCAACAGCTGTGGCAACACTGCCCAACAGCTGTGGCAACACTGCCCAACAGCTGTGGCAACACTGCCCAACAGTTGTGGCAACACAGCCCAACAGTTGTGGCAACACTGCCCAATAGCTGTGGTAACACTGCCCAACAGCTGTGGCAACACTGCCCAACAGCTGTGGCAACACTGCCCAACAGCTGTGGCAACACTGCCCAATAGCTGTGGCAACACTGCCCAACAGTTGTGGCAACACAGCCCAACAGTTGTGGCAACACTGCCCAATAGCTGTGGTAACACTGCCCAACAGCTGTGGCAACACTGCCCAACAGCTGTGGAAAAACTTCTCAACAGCTGTGGCAACACTGCCCAATAGCTGTGGCAACACTGCCCAACAGCTGTGGAAAAACTTCTCAATAGCTGTGGCAACACTGCCCAATAGCTGTGGCAACACTGCCCAATAGCTGTGGCGGGAAGAAACCCTGAATGACAAGTAGTGAAGAAGAGTTGAAGAAAAAGAAGAAGTTCTGAAGTCCCAAGTTAGTCATGTTACTCACACGCTATTTTTATGTCATTTAATTTATAGGATATGTTGCGATTGACACCTATAATGGTCCATCACCCATAAACGTCATTTAATTTAGTAATTATTTATAATGGATTTTAAATTATATAGTATAAAACTTAAATTGTGTAGCAAATATAATGCTTAAAATCCTTTCATCAGGTAATCTCAAAAATCATTTAGAGCTACCCTTACCCTTGACACAGAAAAATCAACCATCTCAAATAACACTGATATGATAAGCAGTGATGGTGGCAAAGTTGCTACAATAGTTTTGCCAGGCTCCACTCTGATAATTAGTATCACACTAAAAAAAAATTCCCTCTCTTCCTGGAATTATGCTTGGGGACAAGTTCCCAGGGTACTTAACTATCCAAGGCCAGGGAAATATTCTACTAAAGATACTCTCGCAATTTCGTCATCTACAGAGGCATGGATAACGAAAAATAGATATACATTAACTATACTAGGCATCACGTGACTCTATCATTGAAGTGAGCGTATGCCAATAAATATTTTTAATATTAAACAAATAGTTAAGCATGTTAATAGTTAAAGATGATTGTAATAGAGAGCGTCTAATGGCGGAGAAGAGTGCTTTTCCACTATTTCAACTCACACGCCCATATCCATATCAACTATTATGTATCACTTAACTGCACCACAAACTTCAGCTTGTATTAAGTTGATATTTTACATGCTTGTCGTCCTATCCTAGGCTTGAACAATTCACTAATTTTTTGGCTTTTTCAATGAAACGATTCGGCAAATTTTTAAATAGAAGCGTTTTATAATATGGATCTATATATAAAACTAATATGTATTAAAAAGTCAATGAAAAAATATCTGTGTTTTGTTAACTGAATTTAAATGTTTACTTACTACTGATTAGCTCGTTATTTTCATTTCCGTTCCCACATATAATTTATATTTGTAGAATATTTTTGACACCAATTCTATAGAATTTAAACAAGTTGTAATCACATTTTAATCTAGAGTGCATGATGCTGCGGCAGAAAAATAAATATTTATTTTTTGTTAGCACTTTAACTCGAGAACGACATATCGGAACGAGAGGCAGCTACACGTATTGACAGGAAGGATATAGATTTTTTCCAGATGATTAAACCTCACTGATATCCCAAACTGAGCCTTTCATACCCCCCTCCCCGTCTGTTGCTGCTGACACCAATTCGTGGAATATCCTTGCACTTGAGAATATATTAATAGCTGAGATGAATGAAAGCGTCATGGATCAAATAAAAATAGGGCAACCTAGATGTGAAAAGAGTATTGATGATTTATTGCTACATATATTGAAGTTTCTTTACTTTTTATAATAACAAATAATGAATATATGAAGAAACTCTATTGTATTATACTAACAAAGATAATAAAGAAACCTTCCTGGCTAGACACGACACTCACGAAAATTGAGAAAGTTAGGATATAGGTTAAGAGTGTGTATTATAAACATTATAGGTTACTTCATTATTACAAGGTTATACATACCCTTGTAAAACGGCAGGTCTAGAATATTTTAATTTACCATTAGCTACGTTTATAATATGGTGTCTGGACGATATGAACGATCTCAATACAGTTACTGTTTTAACTAATGTCATTTTAAATGACCGCATTGTTTTAGTATTTGTAAATATTTGGATAAAGTTCTGATATCATTGGAAAATAGATTATTTTTTATTTTTATTTTTATTTTTTTCTTTGGGTTTTTAGTCCCGTTCGACTGCTCATTGGGTCATTACAGGACGGGGGATTATCCGACCACTTTACTCATCTACTCGATGAGATCATCAGTGTTTTTTATTGTATCATTATTTTTTATTGTATGTTCAATATGTCAGGTTACCCAGGAGAGAAAATAAAACTGCGCATGCCCTAAAACTCAATACAGTACAGGCGTTTGGTATATTGACCTCGAGATGAAATTGATTAAATACGGTGCGATTACATGGAAAGATACCGTATCCAGATCGTTTTCAATACACCATGAACGTAGCTATTATCAACCTCTCAGTTGCGTTTATCACCTGAAGACCTATTATTAGTAAGGTTCTAGTACTAGTACAAGACGGTTAGAATGAACCACTTATTGGAACCTAGCAATTAGGCCATCTTTTAGGCCAATTTTACTAGCCCCGTGGTAGAGAGTTCCAGCCACTTTACACATCCTACATCTGTACATTGTCATCCTACCTCTGTACATCACCAAAGCGAGAATAGTGTGAGTTGGGTAATAAAATTAATAATCCAGGCAATGTACAGTTCGATGTTTTAGCAGTGGCGTAACTAAGGAATCCGGCGCCCCCCGCAACTTCAGAGAATGCGCGTCAACAACTAACAAAACTCACCCCCACCCCACTTTTTTTAATTTTCCAGCACTTTCTACTCAACTAACAAACATTTGGCACAAATTTAAACATTCTATGCTTTTCAAGCTATTGATATTTGTATAATTTATTAAAACGTTATTTAAAAAGCTTCCCACTCACAAGTACAAATGTATCAAGATAGCGTTTTTCCACTTTAAAATTATAATAATTGTAGACTGAAATGACGTAAAACTTGTTTATAACATTCGTTCACATACAAGTGTAAACTATCTACAACTGTTCAACTGTAAAATGTTATTTCCTCAACTCAGTGTTTTCCTCTTAATAAAATGAAGGAAGTGCAAACTTCCATGTAAAATACACCGAGAAATGAGACGGACCACTGTTACTGTTCATATTTACATATGGGATAGAGAAGACAGGGAAGGGAAAGGTATTCTCAGGAGGTTAGTCTGCCCTAGACACCTAGACTGTAAGGGCTAAAGTCCCATTTCAAATCTAACTATATAACACACCCCCATTTGACAGTTCTTGTAAAAACAACCTATTTTTCCCAATGACATGCGCCGCATCAAAATACAAAAAACGAGCACTATTTGCAGACTTCATTTCATTTCTTTTGCCTTACGACTATAAAGTGAGTTTTATGAATTAACGTTAGAGTATTTTTGAGAGTTTAGAGGAAAAAGCAATTAAGTTTTGGCCCATTCGATAGTGTCTCTCTCTCACACAATTCTCTATCTAACTCTCAATTAGAAAACAATTAGTGCATTGACATTCAATAGTCTTAAATGTAACTCAGTCCTGTATGCATTAACAGAATTCACACACTGACAAACAATTGTTGTAAATTGTAAAGTTAACAGACATTGAATTTAGAGTCAATATTTTAATCAAATATTTATAAACGCAAATAATAGGTCGATTTTCTTTTAGCAGAAGTGGAAAAAAACTGTCTTTATCAAAGAATTCTAAATTCCAAATCCCACTACTCTCAACTCCAAACCCCACTACTCCCAAATCTAAATCCCACTACTCCCAACTCCAAATCCTACTTCTCCCAACTCCCAAACTCCAAATTCCCAGTTGACTCTCAGAATTAGGCTTCCAAACTCTGCGTTAAGGTGCATTTAAACCTTAGTCTTCTCTCCGGCAATAAATGTCAAGTGTCAGACAGAAATCGCTTTGAGTGTTTACATCTGAGAGAAATTGCTTGAGATGTACGTCGGAGATATATGTCTGACACTTCTCGCAATGCTTCAATTTGAAATAAATGTGCGAAGAGGAGTTTGAATTTTCAAATAATCGGTGTTTACATCTGTTGGTATAGAAGTGTCGACACTTATAGCTGAGAGTAGAAACATAAATCTCAGACTTCTGAGATTTCTGTCTCACATAAATATTATGCAATAAATGTCAGGTGTAAACGCATCTTTAGGGGCACCATTTTTCAATTTTGTATGCGGGAGATCCTAGCATTCCGCGAAAAAAGCGCGAAGCAAATCATGATTTACACCTACATGATGATGCACCATGATACGCCACTTTGCACATGTCGCGGGATGGGTACAATCTCCCATATAACAAGTGACGTCACTGTCGCATCGCGACACTTGTTTCCTACCGCTTGTAGCTAAGTTTAAATTATTAATACTATTGGAATTATTGGCTTCATTTTTCCGTAATGCTACAGCTTTAATATATTTGCGAATTTATATTAAAAGAAATAACTGAAATTTGGAGATCCTTCTCGAAACCCTTTTGCCAAGGGCGAAGAGTCTGTCAGTCCGTCGCTCTTTGGTTTATATTTCTCGAACCGTTTAGAGTAATGAGTTGAATTTTGAAGCACTGGAGCAACTTTTGGACCCCCACACAGAGGAAAAATACAGAAAAGTTAAAAACTTATGCGCAGTTTCCAAAAATGTGATATAATCAAGTATTTTATTTTATTCGTCGTGTTACTGTTCCTCATGTTATTAATTATGGTAATAATTGGGCAGAAACAGGAAATAAAACAATTTTATATTGTCTAAATATATATAATACAATATTTAGTAATGTCATTACACAGTAACCACTCCACGTTATCTCAACTAGTGGCATTTATTAGGGGCGAGAGACAAAATAATAAGATTGTAGACATGAATATGCCTCGAGAAGGGGGCGAAATATAGTAATGGATTGAAGTTTAGTAGTTGTATTATTTCTTTTTCGGCCCAATTATTACCATAATTATTTTATTTTATTTATTTATTTTTTTTTAATTTTCAAGTGGGGTATCAAATGAAAGTTGCTGAAGAGGAGGTTACAAGTTTATACATACTTTTTCATTGGTATATTAAGTTGAAATACTTAAATATATAGCGAAATCAAATAAGCCGGTTAAAGATCAGTCACCACATATCACGTAAGCTCGGGGTATTACTGTTCTAAATTTATTTACAATTTGTAGACAGTAATGAAAAGGACTCACCAATAAATTAATTAAATTATATATTGTGAAATTTAAAATCAGATTTAATTAATTTAAATTTAGATTCATGTCTATGTAAATGAGACAATTTTGCGTTAAGTTTGTTTGAGAGGTTTTTTTTTCTTTATTTTTTTTTCTTTGTATAAATGAAACAGCTTCATATGTTCTATTTTTTTTTTATCTAGTGTCTAAATATGGGGGGAAAAAAGGACAAACAAAGTGTACTTCTAGTGTCTAAATATGGGGGAAAAAAGGACAAACAAAGGGTACTTCCTTGCACTAATAATAGATAAAGGACAAGGTTTGTCGTGACGTCATTATAAAGCAAGTGATTACAATGTTTGATTACAGAGGCACAGGATGTTGTATTACATCTAAATGGACAAGCCGTAATACCTGCCCAATCAATTTATATAAAAGCACTCTTACTAATCGATTACTTGGCTCTATATAGGTCGACCATTAAACAACAAATATATACTTTGTATCTATCTACAAAAAACTAATAAAAATAGGCAAAATCTAACGACATCTAGTCCAACGGATTACCTGTGAGGTTTATATATTATACAGGATTAATCTCTNAAACTAGACTTCAGCGCTGGGACTTGAACCACCATTTAGAGTCCGTGATTGAAAAATTTCTCCACGGAAATCCATTTTAAACTATTCTGACTCGATTTCTAAAATTTAACAATTTTTTTAGCGAATTTTCGAAGAAAATTAATCTACTGAAATGGCTTCAAAATGTTTGTAATGCGTTTTTTGAAAAAAAATTTCCATGGAAATCCGTTTTAGACCATTCTGAATCGATTCATAAAATTTAACACTTTTTTATGTATGTATGTATAGTATATGTCACTCCAGATGATATCTCCCCTTAGGATGCACATAAAAATTTCAAACAAATTTTAAAATATCAATAATATTAAAAGAAAGGATGAGTTCGTTGGCCAAAATTTTTGGAGTTCATTTAGGGGTCAAATTTTGAGTCAAAAATAGCATAAAAACGTGTTTGTTTTTTTTTCCAATTTACCCACCTCTTATATGAAAATATAATAAAAGAGTACATATCAACAATTACTGTATATTCTTAAATAGATTTTCAACGACATGCAACTTGAAGGGTAAATGCTATTTTGAATTTTGTACCCTTTACCTTGTATACCATTTTTTTTCACCCATCCAAATTCTAAACCAAAATTTTCCTATATTATCAAACGCCAATAATACGCAGATTTCTCTGAAAATTCGCTCATTAAGTCATGGTGCATGACTGGACTTTTCATTTTGTTGCTTAAATAATAAATAAGAGATAGAGAAAAGTAAAAACCCTGGTGTATGCAACACGCAATGCTACACTGTGTGTAGATAAGTTTGTCCAATATATGTTATCACGCAAGCCAGACAAGCGTCACATTAATATCTTTAATTTTATTAAACTTTTTTATTGATTGACAAAATCATTAAAATTAGTTATTTTCTTCATTTTTGTAAAAACCACTTAAAGTAGTTTTATCTTTTGAGTAATTTAAGTAGTATTTTTATTCATTTATTTTCTATTAATCTAAAATCTAGATTACAACGAAAACTTCTAAAAATTGAATAACAATTTAGAGCTAAGATAATTTAATCAAACTGTGCAAGAACTTTCGGTGATCACATACTGATAATTATTATTTATTCAATCACCTCACTTGTTTATCGATACTGTTTAACAACAAAATTCGTAGTTTCGACCAAGCTTTTGTTATAATTACACAATCACATATTTAATTAAATAAATAAACAAAACACTATTTTGATATGTTTTGTTTATTAACCTCAATTTTATTGAATTATTGTTACAATTTTAACCATAACCTGTTTCAGCATGTCTCCTATAAGTAGTTTTAGTTGTAACTACTAAAGGTGGACCAAGAAGTCATGGAAATCTGAGGAGTGCGCTAGAGCCTTTGGTTTGGTGTCATGTACAGTCAGTTTTTAATATAAATAGACCACTGTCAAAAACACAGTGTTGTTGTTTTGTTATTAATAAGTTTATTTCTTTTAAAACTTCTATAATTTTTTAATACATTTTGCAACAGGCAACACTGTACCTGATAAGAAATCACTAATAATATACGATAATATATAATATCTTTATATTATTATTTATTGATTATTCATAATATTATTCTATAATAACGAATACATATTAGGCTTGTTTCAACCAGGTTATTTTCAGCGTCCTTTGCATTTGCATCATCCCGTGGATTTGTGAATCGTTCAAAAATCGTTCAGGACCGTGGACAGTTGTGTCTATAATTCGCACTGTATAAAACAAACAAAACAGTAAACAGATTGGAAACCTTCGTTGTAATTCGTGAGATTTTACATAACTGCGCATGCCATACAAACTATAAATGAGTATTGTCTTAGCACCCGACTGTACTGACTTCGGTAATACTCGGAATTTCCAACTTTAAACGAAGCTAAGCTTTCAGCTTCTCCCATGTTCGTGACTTCTTGGTCGACCTTTAATAATATAAATAGTGTTTTTCCGGCCTGTTTCTGTTTGTCGGTCTATCGCTCAATATTTGCAAAACAACATATCTAAAACTGCTGGTCCTATTTTAATGAAATTTGGGTGGTAGGTCATAATTAGCCCATTGTTGTTCCCATATAAGTTTCAACATTCTGCACCCATCTGTTTCTCTTCAACATGAGCGCATAATTTATTTACACCTATATCTTCAATAGTTCTTGATTTAATTTTTATGAAATTTCGAGGTTTCGTTGAAAGTAGCCTGCATGTAGCCCCAGATAATTTTCAACTGTTTGCTCTTCTTAAATTTTACTAAATTGGTAGCTTAATACATGTAAAATGGACTGCCTAATTATAAGTGTGGCAAATAGCTTCATCGTATCCCATCATTATCATTATTGATTTTATGCTTTTATAAGCCATAATTGTCTAGTTCGTTTCCTCTGTTTCTTATTATTAGCAATGTAAAGTCCACTTACAATGCATGTCGTAGATAAAAATAATTATGAAATAATAAAACATTGGAATTGCATATAAGGCATCCATTGCAACATTTTTTTTGGCGAAGACATTAAAAACTAATAGAATAGTTCTCAAAAATAGAATATTTTTGATTAAATTATCCACTTGTCGCATTGGCATGCATTATTATGAATAATATAAGGCTTTATCGAAGACTATTTAAAATTCTGTTCCCCCCCGAGGAGTTTAGTTTATTTATAATTAAACCTTGTTCAATACTTACTTTACTGCTATGTATTGATTTTAGTAGAGGATTAAATATTACTATTTATTTGCCTTATAACTTGGCTTTGTCATAATAAATAACTACAGGTGGTAGTCGGACGCCATTCTTAATTTCTTATACGTAAATGGCATACGTATGTTTGTAGAAGAATATTATGGCAATATAATGAGTATCACTATGCATAGCTATTTATGTATTTTTTTTTTATTTTTTTTTTTATTTAATTAGTATTGTTAGATGTGACATAAGAAATAAAACATAATTCTTATGAGTTTTTCCAACCAATTTAATTCTTTATTTTTTTT
>KZ651565.1:201416-222301 GCA_001010745.2 Gerris buenoi
TATATATTTTTATATGTATGTATATATAAACACTAATATGGATTCTGAAGAATGGGTTTATTCTTAGTTCTTAGAAATTCATTTGGTAGAAGTAGTTATCAATTGAAGAGAGAAAAAAAAATGGAAGAAGAATTTAATTTTAATTGATTTTATTAAACAAAAAGTAAATATTTGTAAATACTTTTTTAAAAAAATAATAACAATTCACTCAATTAATAATTCAATTAAATAAGTTGAATCGTGTTAAAATTTAATTTGAGATTGCAATTATTTGAAATTCAATACTAAAATTAGAAGGGAGCATCAGACATAAATTGAATAGTAATTGCCAACTGATTATTTAATTAATATAGATTAGAAATTCAATTTTTTTTTTTTTTTTTTTATTATGTATTTATTTTTTATTTATGTATTTATTATTTGATTAGTTTATCTACATTTAGAAATTATGAGTTCACCTGTATGTTATTTTAACTGATGTGGACACTCAAGTTTAGAGCTTTCCTTCTCGGTTTCACCACAAGGTATTTTAGTTAAAATTCGATCGCAAGATTTGTACCGGACATACAAACAAACATACAAACAAGAAACCAAGTTAATAAAAACGTAGTAAAAATGTAGAATAAATAATATGTTGTCGGTAAAAAATAACTGCCGGAAATAATGTTGCCTTCGGAACTAATGTTCCAAAACTTCGGGTTCAAATCATGTTCCAGGCAAACGATCATGATTAAAAAATCGATTTTCGGCATGACTTACCATGTAACAATTATACCATTATAATTAGCAAAATCATAAGGGAAGACAAAACAAATACCAAATAGAATAAAGTGCCCTTTAAGTGCAAGTAGGTGTTTATTAAAATTAATTACTTTCTTCTCAAAAACCCCCAAAAATAAGCAACATTTTCCTCTTCAGCTCTTTATCCAAAATATATGCGAGTATACATACATACGACATACATANTTGTTCTAATAAACTTTATTCTTATTAATAGTATTAAATTGCCTTCATCAAACATAGCTAATATAAATTGGTCGACTTTTGACCAGTATTAATTAAATAATGACAAAACCATGCCTTCTATAAGAACCTGATAAAAACTAAGACGCAAGAATTTGTTTAGAACCTGATGATAATTAAGAACGAAGTATGTATTAAGAACATGATGAAATTTAAGATACCTAGTATGTATTAAGAACCTGTCGAAAATTAAGAACCATATATTTACTGAGCTGATGTATGTATTAAAAGCCTGATGAAAATTAAGAAACTAAGTATGCATTAAGAACCTGATGGAAAATAAGAAACTATATATGCACTAAGAACCTGATGAAAATTAAGAAACTAAGTATGCATTAAGAACCTGATGAAAATTAAGAACTAATATGTTTTAAGAACCTTTTGAAGATTTAGACTTTCATGGAAAAATTTAGTTTCGTGTCTGAAAAAACACACACATCTGTCTATCAGTCGATCAATGTGTCCAAGAATCGACAAGAATTGAGCAGTTTATTCCCAATATGGTCATGCATTAATGTAAGTGTAATTGGATTTTTAGTTGCCACTAGCGCATGCATAACCGTAAAAATCCACCAAACATAAAGTTCTTAAGGTTTATTGGAACGATTTTTTCTTAAAATTGGAAGATTGTTAGGTAATGACACACAGATGATCCCACATTATGTTTTTTTTTTTGGGAAGCTAAGTGCCAGACTAATTAGCAGTCTATCTTTTATATAATCGAGTAGTGTCCGAGCCATTAACTTGATTTTTTTAAAGGTGCGAATACAAAACTCACAGAAAAAAATCACTAATGAAGATAAATCAGAATCAGGCAAAGAAGTAATTTAGTTATTCCAACAACTGAATTAAGTTGTTTTAACAAAAAGAAAACTGATCTTTAACACCAGTTTTGTGGATTTCGTTTGATTTATATCTTCTTTGCTTCTTCTTTTTTCTTATCTTATTTTCAAGATATTTTTTGTGATAACTTCAGTAATACTCGTGAAAACTAAAGAATCTCTGAGTCTCGGGAACGAGTTAAAACAAAGAACATTTCTCTCTAGATTCTTGAGGGGATTTTTTGTTCTAATAAACTTTATTCTTATTAATAGTATTAAATTGCCTTCATCAAACATAGCTAATATAAATTGGTCGACTTTTGACCAGTATTAATTAAATAATGACAAAACCATGCCTTCTATAAGAACCTGATAAAAACTAAGACGCAAGAATTTGTTTAGAACCTGATGATAATTAAGAACGAAGTATGTATTAAGAACATGATGAAATTTAAGATACCTAGTATGTATTAAGAACCTGTCAAAAATATATATATGTGTGTGTGTGTGTGTGTGTGTGTGTATATGCATGCACTAGACAAAATCATTAAATGAAGATTTATATATATATGTAGTGTAAAGAAAACTAGGTTGGTTTTATAGTTTACAAGCTTAAGAGTGTGGAAGGTGGGTGTTTACATTATACCCAGGTGATTCTATTAGATTAGACCGGGTGGGAAGGGAGACGTGGATCGTAAAAAAATAAACATAATAAGGTCGTCTGACGAGGGGAAGAGAAGCGAGAAATATTTTTTAACGTTAAACATAGGTCGGCTTTAGCGTGAAAAAGAGTCGGATGCGAGAAGGCAAGATCCAAAAATAGGGAGGACCAACAGTTACGGCTTAGATGTTAGCTAAGTAAAAACGATGACGTCAGGTATGACGACACAGGTGCACGTGCATGTGACGTCATCACTGAGTACACGTGGAGTTTGTGGAGAGTGCCACATGAGAGCAGCACTGTAGTCTCTTCCTTTACCTCTACATACTAACTCCAGATCCAGCTTTTTTAATCTACTCTGATATTTCAATCTTCCCACTTCATTTTTTTCCCTAAACTTTTGGCAAAAGGACAAAATTAAAAAAGAGAGCAAATTAGATATAGAGATGTGACCTTAAAAACAGCAGAGTATGATATCGAGGGTGAGAAATCGATGCGCAAAACCTTTAATACCGTCCTATAAACAAAAGAGATCCACCCACCTCTATGAACCTCCCCCATCTCTAATTTATATTCTACAACTACAGGACACAGTTTAATTTTAAACTTTCAAACCTTCTTTACATCTTAAAAATAAAGACACACTCCCCCCCCTCTACAAATCACTTAAAGATACCGTTTATCTACTTTCAAAGGAAATAAAATGCCTTGAAGGATTTTGTTTGACTATTATTTATTTACTCACTTTATAATAAANATATCATGATCCAGGAACACTATTCACACTATTATACTTATAATTATTATAACAAAAATATCTGCACTAAAGATTGTACTCTTAAGTATAAAGTTTTGAATTGCTCCGCTAAAAGAACACCACCTAAAAAAAAGTTTTCTCAACCGTGAACTTGGCAACGGATCAAAGATAAAAAAGACTTTAAATGGATCAAACCTATTCATAGACGCAATGTTTATTCTTCTCTTGAATACACCCAGCTATGGAAGAGAGAGAAACAAAAAATAAATCGACTTTCCCGACACGTACCTTCAAGAAAAAGTAGGTTAGAAGAAAATATAGAATAGACTGGCACGAAGAAACAATGGTGATAAAACAAGCGATGCAATCTAAAAAAAAGTTTTGAGGACCCACCCGAAATATATATTATGTCCTTGCAACCTATTAGAAATATGACGTTTTTACAAATTGTTCCGTCTTTATTTAGAATTTCTTCCCTCAACGTTTATATTAAAAATAAAAGGGAGAAACTGTAAACATAAACTTAGAATATAGACCAACCCTTTCTGAGACTTTAAGCCTATCTGAATAATAAAATGCTTCTCCTAAAGTCCCAACACTAGAGAAAAAAACAGATCAAGTCCAAGCTTCGTCGAAGTATAAAAAAATACTTCGACTTGATATAGACCTCCTCGTAGGGTGACAACATCGAAAAAACACAAAACTCTATTCCCAGTTATTACTTTTTTTTAAAGGGACAAAAAAGAAAGACTGTAGGAGAGAACAAAAAGTAAATAAAAATAAAAATAAACCTAGAAAAGGGTACAACTGAGCTGACGAATCAATACTTAGTATTAAAAGTTTGTTCAGTAGAAGAGGCTTGGAAACTTGTTTGGTCTAAGACAACACGAATACTTAGTGCTCGATGACGTGCAATGTGAGGTGCAATGATAAGGTGCAGTGGCACATTGATAGTAATATGCAAAGGTTTTGGCATTATCCCTTCCCTCAGAAACGCGTTTTATTTTGTTTTTGTTATGAGGTGAAGTAGAATACTTTTAATAACTACACAATATATATTATGTGCACGGCACCGTTACATTATAGCGAATACCCCGAGAATCTAAAAAAAACCTTTCCGTCGTACTCTATAAACCAGGTTAAGTCTATTATGACTGATGTGTTGCGGGGTTACATAAATTTCAAATTGACCCAACAGTTTTTTGTTTTATTGAGCTGAGCGAAGCGGAGCTCTTATACTACACTTTGCATTTTTTCGGATGCATTCTCCTCATGAACGACTGAACCGATCCGCACGAAATTCGGCACGGTCATAGTGACCAACCACAGGAAGGCATAAATCTGAAATGGTCCAAATTTGTACACAGGGGTACGGGGTACAAAGTACAAAAGTTTTCTCCTGAACGGCTGAGCCGATCCGCTCAAAATTTGGCACAGTCATAGTGACCAACCACAGGAAGGTATAAATCTTACATGGTACAAATTGGTACACAGGGTGCGGGTACGGGGTACAAAAGTTTTCTCCTGAACGGCTGAGCCGATCCGCACAAAATTCGGCACGGTCATAGTGACCAACCACAGGAGGGTATAAATCTGAAATTGTCCAAATTGGTACACGGGGTACGGGGTAAAAAAGTTAAAATAGTATATGCTGCCGTGCTAAGCCAAAAAACCATATCTACAGTTGTTTTGGAAAAAAAAGTTTTGAGATAATCGACTTTAAAGTTTTCAATGTTTAAAGGCTTATAACTCCCTTATTATTTGTCCGATTTTTTAATATTTTATATCAATGAATTAAGAATTTTATTCTCTTTAGAGCCACATTTGTTTTACCTAAGTTAAATAAATACATTTTAGGGGGATCATATTTATGAAAACACCTGTAGATAAGGTGTTTTTCTATCTGAATATAACAGGTTTAACGTAACTGTGGTGTAAATTGACTGTGATTTCAGAAGCGAAATTACCGTATCTATCGTCAGATACGGTCTTTTTCCTTCTGATTTGTCACTTAAGGCAATTCTGCTTAGTAAATTGTCCTTAAACACAAAAACCTTAACTAAAAATNATAAATCTGAAATGGTCCAAATTGGTACACGGGGTACGGGGTACAAAAGTTAAAATAGTATATGCCCTTCAAGATGCATGTCGTTGGAAAGCTCTTTAAGAGTACAGTTATAGATGTTATGTTAACTTTTGTCATATTTTTATTTATGAGGGGTATTCTATTGGTAAAATAGAAAAAAATTAAAAAATATATACATATGGTTATAATGCACGCTCAGCTCAATATTGCAAGCATTGCACACCTAGTTGCTATCAGTACTTTCCGGTAAGTCTACATGTCAACCAGAGTCAGATACCAGTATCATTCTAGATTCCATCTCTGACTCTGGAGGGTTATCCATCCTGGCTGTTGACGGTTACCATGTTATTATAGTCTAGCAACCTTTTCTCAGTGAGTAAACTTTTTGTAAGTTTGTGTATTGTATTTATTGATTATAACAAAAGATAAAATTAGCTGGGTTGCACAGCTTTGACAGGAGGGAATTAGAAGAATAGAAGAGTCAGCCCTGTCCAAGGAGAGGTGGGGTTGTACCATTGTTCGCGATGTAGCTGCCCGCTGGCAAATGTTCAATAGTGGAACTTACGCAGGGTATGAATTCTTAAGACTTGTTACTCAATTTACCTAACTCCACATAAAATAAAGTCTGATGGCAGAGGGGGCTACGCATATGTTGTAAATGGAATAAAGTTGGTGGAAGGCATTTTTTTTTTTTTTTTAAGTATCTATAGTAGGATTAGTTCCTCTTTTCTCCGAGTAGCCTGGGAGCGCTACTAAGTATTCAAAACTAACCTCAGTCAGCGAAAAATTGTAAAATGTTGCCGCCGACCTTTTCTTTCTTGCATATTGAAAACTATATACTCTCGTCTCTGGTCGACCCAAATTATTGATAGAGAATATAAAGGGAATATTTAAGGCATGCAAAAAGAATATATTTATGCTTTTTAGAGCATATAATTCCTAGTCATTGCATACCTCACGCCTCATAACTCATAACCAGTAAATATTCTGTAAAATATAAAAAGTAAAATCTGTAAGAAGAAAGAAACATACCGTCTTTCCTATAGTAAAGGATCTCGAAGTGTTTCTCAGTGCCGGCTGCGAGGGCTTCCCTGACGGTGTTGACGGCTTGCTGCGAAGTGAGCGGGCCGTGCAGGAACTCGCAGGCTGCAGAGCGCTGCATGACTTCGGCTCGGCTGAACCCTGACAGACGGCAGAAGCCATCTGAGCAGTAGATGATGTGGAATGACGCATGAACTGCATTCGCCACGAGGAAACTTCGATCTGCAACAATCATAACATGTTGTACTTTATTTCTACATCCTGTTTTAAAATAAGTTGATTATAAAAAGAAATATTTAAAAAAAAAAAAAAAAAAACAAGCTTTTATTATTCGTATTCTTCTCAGCAAACCCTTTCATTTGATACCCATATGTGAGCACTTAAAAAATAACTAGTTCATCATCTTGAACTGCCCGCCATATTGGATTTAGAATGACTTTACTTAGCTAATCATGCATTGCCATCCAAACTAAACGAGTATGCAAAATTTTAATACAATCGGTTGAGGATAACTGCTTTAAAATTCAGTTGCAAGATTTGACCCGAACATACATACATACATACAAACATACAAACATGCATACATACAATCATTGCAAGTTAAATAAAAGCTTGTAAAAAAAGAAACACCAAGAAAAGTCATCCATTTGAGCATATTATTAGTGTATCTTTTATACCACTTATTGAAAGTAATAAAACACTGTAGTTATAAAATATAAGTTTATTGATCTATAGTCTATACTACAATTCTTAATTTATAATAAACTAGCCGTTATGCCCGTGGCAACGGGCAGAATAAATATGGTTAAAAAAAGAGCTAGTAGTAGGTATGAGGGCACTTGGGCCGACCCCCACTCCTGAACCCCTACGTCATACCCCCACTCCTCGAAAACACCCCCACTCCTCCCCCTTCCCCACTTATATTTTATAACTACAGTGTTTTATTTCTTTTAACAAAAGAAAAATAAAAAATTCCTTATTCTTGATTACCACATAATCTTAGTCAATACACCAAACTTTTTATATTACATAGTATTATTAGATGCTGTAAAACTTCATAGGACAAAATATGATATTATAGCCTGTGATTAAAAATATGATAGTAGTTATTATAGCGTGTTATTATAGTCTGGGTTTAATATTCAAGAAACATTTTAATTTCATGTAACATCTGTTTTAATAGTCAAAATAAATAGAATAAACTTTAAAAATTGCTTTCTACAAATAAAGCTACATAATTTTGAGACCATTTTTGCAGCACTTTTAGTCAGATAAAGCTACATAATTTTGAGAACATTTTTTCAGCACTAGTCACTGAAACATTTTTGCAAACCAGCCTCAGTCTATTTTCTGATGAAACATATATGCATGTTGTATGTAGGGTTATTCATTCAAAAAGGCGGTAAGACTTTTTACTAACTACAAGGAATTTATCCTTCTCAAAATTCCTAAGGAAAAGTTTATCTTGGTTAATGAAATAAAAGTAATTTGTATGGGAATTAGAGTGTTCTTCAGATGGTTTGTCGTGTGCAGATCTCCTGCAAGCAATGTATAGAAGTAGAGCTGCGAATTCCTTACTTTGTGGATAATAAATTTAGTAGACAACATCGAAAATGTCGCTTACACTTATGTGAAATGAACTGTTGAAGCATACTTCCTCCATAATCACAGAAATCAACCCATAAAACAAGTTTTAATCGTAAGCATTATTTAACTAAGTTAAATCGCATTAAATACATGTATTAAGGTGGAGATACACATGCCTAGTTTGCACAAACACATATCAGCTACATGCACGTGTATTAAATGGCACGCCTGTAGCTGGCAAGCAAGCAGATAATAACTTAATAAAAATCCTTAGTATGCCAGTTACTGGCAAATACCCTTTTTTGGCATGCAAGCTACTTCCCTAATTTGACGGCATGTGTATATCCACCTTTAGAATGATCAGGATCAACCTTAGATAAACTGCTGGGTAGGCTCCGCCCCCAACCCCACCCCTGGTTCAGTATTATTAAGGGACTGCGTCTGAAACTATAAAACGTATAATATGCTTCTCCTAATGTCATTATTTTGAGTATGGATATTCTATTTTTGGTTAAGTAGGTCCGTTGAAGATTAGGCCATAAGGGTGAGGTTCCACATGCCTGCATCGCTCGCTCATTCGCTCAGATCATCACAAAAGAATGTTCCTTGCTACAAATAATTTGTAGTCAAATTGAGGATTATCACCTCAAGTTAGTAAGTTATCATATGAAGAGGTACTTGCCGTCGTCACTTGCTTGATCTGAAGATCACTGGACCGGTTTCGGCTATACGCCATCATCAGCAGAAGAATATAGATCTCCTATAGTCGAAATGAACTCGTAGACTCACTCTCTCATGTAGGCTCTATGAGTTCACATCGACTCTAGGAGATGTATTATACTCTTCTGCTGATGATGGCGTTTAGCGGAAACAGACCCAGTGATACTCAGATCGGGCAAGTGTTGAAGGTAAGAACCTCTTCATATCATAATTTGTATAAGATTCTCTTTGTAATCCAATGAAAGACCGCCCTTTACTAAATTAAATACTTAGGAAAAGCATAGATTTCAAAAGGTGCTGGAGGATCAAGGAAAAAATAAAACAAAGATATTTTATGAGTTTCACAGATATTCTACTAGTCTCAACAGATTCTAACTGTTTTTACCAGCATTGATTATAATCACCCATATACGTATTTCTTTCTATACAAGAAGAACATAGATAATTTGTTCAATTCGGAGGAATTTATTGAAAATATTTAAGGAGATTTTAAGTCATCAGCACTCCAAAGAAGAAATTGATTTATGTTTCTGCGAAATTCACACCTTTATCCTGCAGTTGTGGGTCAATAGGGATTAAAAAAATTCCTGATTTCTCTTCTATCTCATTTTGCTATATTTCGACCCTATATGGTCATTCTCAAGCATCTACAACAATGAAATTATGATAACTATACTTTTAATACAAATGAACACAAATTTAAAACAAAGATAAAGACACACCTTTATTTCGATAGTTAAATTGAAATTCGTGATCGGATTAGCGCGAATATGATTCGTGGATTTATTATTTGACATCGATTGAAAGACCAGATTGCTCATGTAAGTTCATAAAACAATTATTATTGACATCATTTTCAGCGTTTTTTTTTTTTTTTTTTTTTTTTTTTTTTTTTCACTAAAACTGAACCAGGGAAAAGGAATCACAAATAACTTGATGCGTAGGGCGTAGGCTTCCGCGGGTAGACTCGTATTGAACAGCTTGGTTTTCCGGAGAAATCGGCTACACGAAGGGGTTGTGGTCCGACTTTTCGCTTCCACTGCTGGAAGCATCTTCAGGGGTGTGATGCATCGTGATGTTTCCTGATAGTATGTCTTGTTGTTATCAATATGTCTTAGTATGTCTGGTTGTCGCTGTAAGCAAACATCACAATCCACCACAGCCCTGAAGTTTGNGACTCACTAGACCGATCTTTGAAGTATTGGAATAAAGGTGTGAATTTTTGATTAGTTGGTTTTTTTTTTTAATGAAAATTCAACTGACGAGAATCTGTAAGATTCAAAACAGTACTTTGAAGAATTTTGATATAAAACAATAACTATGACAATATTGACAATGTAATCAGCTAGTCAGTCAGTTTGAGAATGATCCAACGAGAGAATCCCTTCGAGGAATTCCTTTCTTATCCGAAATATCACAAATGTGAAGTGTTTGAATTTTCCTTAATTCAAGAATTCCTACTTCAAGGAACAATCTAATAATTTATCAAAGGTGAGAAGAGAATGAAATCCAAACATAAGTCGCACAGTATTCAAAACTCTGTTTCAAATTTTGTAACAATAAAACTCTGACAAAAACAACCAACTGGATGTAAACTTACAACACTAATCTACGATTTCAATGTGAGGTGTACAATGTACAATGGTATTGCGAATAATCAAGTAAGGACAAAATGATGTAGATGTTCATTAACGCTCCTAATTATTCTGGTTCTTAATCAATTATCATATTTTTAACTAGCTAGATACCCGTGCTTTGCAATGGAGAGTTTTACGGGGTATATACGTTCTATTTTATGTTATCCTTACCTATTATCTGATTGGGCTTAAGTTTTGTATTTCCTCTACATAAGTAGTCCTGATAACAAATTTAAGTTTAGAAAACTACGTCTATATGTCAGTTCATTAATCACGTACAAACGGCTGAACAGATTTAGTTGGTTTTTTGGTACAAAAATTAAGCTCAATTCTGCGGGATGAATTTTTTTTTTTAAATATATACAGGAATACAATTAGAAATTAGATATATATGTGATATATATTTCCACCAAATATTGAGCTACCAAAACATTTTAGCCAATACCACCCGCAGAATTGAGGTTAACATTGCAACCCAGAAACCAACAAAATCTGTTTAGCCGTTTATACGTGATTGATGCACAGACAAACAGACATAACATTTGCTAAACTTAAAATCCTTATCAGGACTACTCATTTAGTGGAAATACAAAATTAGGTCTCAATCTGATAATATACAGACACCAATTCAATCTTATATAGATTCAAGATAAATAAATAAATAATAAACATTTTCCTTTGGTTAAACTATATATTTTTTTAGACTTTTTTTTATCTAAAAATAAATTCATTTACGAAAATAAATGAATTTATTTAGAGATAAAATAATGTATTTATTTAATTTTAAGTGTTTAAATTATACAAATAAAAGTACGAGTTTTCAAAGATTATACAAAGACTGTAAGAAAGAAGAGAAAATAAATAATAATTTAACACTAGTTAAACTTTTGTTTTTAATTAAAAAAGAAAAAAAAGAACTTAAAGATATTTTGAAGGAAAAAAAATTGAGGACAGTTTTCTTTTTCAAGCAGTCCTTTTATTATAACCAAATAAAAAAAAGGTTGGTTGCATTTATTAATTACAGTTACTTTTTCTGTAAAGTTTTAACCACCCTATTTGTTTACAAAAGGTGGGAAAGCCAAGGAAACTTGGAGTAGGTCGAGTGTTAATCTGTTTATAACCAAAATCCAATGAAATAAATAGAAAAAAAAAATTCTTCCAATAGTGGAAGCGAAACGTCGGACTTCAACCCCTTCGTGTAGCGGATTTCACCGGAAACACCAAAGCTGTTTATTATGAATTACAACTAGCTTTACTTCTCATCATAAATATTTGTTAACTAAATATATCTTAAGCAAATTCAAAGTAACTTTTCCAATCAGTAAAACGCATTGTCGACACAAGACAAGGGGAGAAAGATGAAGAATGTCAAAGCAATTTTCTAAGTGTTTGAAAATGTTTAGAAGTTGGTTATCCGTTGTTCTGTCATTTCATTCTTCATCGGACAGTTTAATTGCATCTCGGAATTACTTAAAGCAAGTTCAGTTGGCTGTGAAACTAGAAAAGCACATTTATCATGAGAGTAAGTAACAAGGTAAAGGTTGAGACAGGAAGCAGGTAAGGGATTATCTAGAAGCCAAGGACTAGAGCATCCAAGCTGAACCCAGACCACAAGTCAACACTCCCCCTTCCTTACAGTTAATATCGATCCTCATTTCAAATTCACCTTCATTTCCAAAGACTCGGTGATTAAACTTGATAACGAATAAACACTTTATCTTCTATGTCTCATGACGTCGTAAGATAACAATGTATGATCAGCCCCGAGTAATACTACCAGTAAAACAGAATAATGCAGTAGAAACCCAAACATAACCTCCCAAAGGCTCTATAACAGTACCAAGAAAATTCCAAAACAGAAATGTTCACTTTGAGATTCCATAATTAAATTTTAATATTAAATTATTTTATAGGTTGCAATTATTTATAAATTGCAATCAAAGTTATTAAAATGCAAGAGAAATTAAAGAAAAATCTATGGTTAAATTCGTAGAGATGGAGAACATCTCATTACTGCTAAATCTTCCCAACTTTGAGATTAGTCTCATTATGATTAAAAAATCAATAATATCGTGCAAAAGATTGAAAAGCACAAATTCAAAATTTACAAGGTAAATTATTATTCGACAAGACTCACTAGACCGATCTTTGAAGTATTGGAATAAAGGTGTGAATTTTTGATTAGTTGTTTTTTTTTTAATGAAAATTCAACTGACGAGAATCTGTAAGATTCAAAACAGTACTTTGAAGAATTTTGATATAAAACAATAACTATGACAATATTGACAATGTAATCAGCTAGTCAGTCAGTTTGAGAATGATCCAACGAGAGAATCCCTTCGAGGAATTCCTTTCTTATCCGAAATATCACAAATGTGAAGTGTTTGAATTTTCCTTAATTCAAGAATTCCTACTTCAAGGAACAATCTAATAATTTATCAAAGGTGAGAAGAGAATGAAATCCAAACATAAGTCGCACAGTATTCAAAACTCTGTTTCAAATTTTGTAACAACAAAACTCTGACAAAAACAACCAACTTGATGTAAACTTACAACACCAATCTACGATTTCAATGTGAGGTGTACAATATTATTATGAATAATCAAGTAAGTACTAAATTATGTATATACATATGTTCTTTAACGTTCCTAATTAATGTTCTTAATTAACTATCATATTTTTAACTATTAGCTAGATACCCGTGCTTCGAAACGGAAGTGTTTTACAGTGGATATTCATTTCATTTTATGTTACCTAATCAATGTGTTAATCTATTATCTGATTAGACTCAAATTTGTTATTTCCACTAAATGAGTAGTCCTGATTCCTGATAACGAATTTAAGTTTAAAAAATTACGTCTATTTGTCAGTTCATCAATCACGTACAAACAGATTTAGTTGTTTTTTTTAGAACAACAATTAAGCTCAATTCTGCGGGATAAATATATTTTTACTACGTTTTTATTAACTTGGTTTCTTGTTTGTATGTTTGTTTGTGCGGTACAAATCTTGCAATCGAATTTTAACTAACATCCTGAGTAGCTAGACATTTGAAACTTCCAGAACAGCTCAGATCACGATCACAATGTATTATTTTAATGCTTTTAGTAATTTTTCAGCAAATTTGCTGCATGGAAAGTTAGTTCGGAAAAAATCCGCTTGTTATTTTATTTGTTTGTCATATCCCCAATATTTACAATCCTTCATTTTGACAGATTTCAAAATTAAGATTTTTTTTGAGAGGTAAACATTGAATGACAGCAAAAAAGAATAAGTAAAGCAAGTAAATAAAAAATGAATTAATTGAATAAAAAAACGTAGTATGTAAAAAGTTCTTTTTATCTTGTAAGGTAAATTATTATTCGACAAGACTCACTAGACCGATCTTTGAAGTATTGGAATAAAGGTGTGAATTTTTGATTAGTTGGTTTTTTTTTTTAATGAAAATTCAACTGACGAGAATCTGTAAGATTCAAAACAGTACTTTGAAGAATTTTGATATAAAACAATAACTATGACAATATTGACAATGTAATCAGCTAGTCAGTCAGTTTGAGAATGATCCAACGAGAGAATCCCTTCGAGGAATTCCTTTCTTATCCGAAATATCACAAATGTGAAGTGTTTGAATTTTCCTTAATTCAAGAATTCCTACTTCAAGGAACAATCTAATAATTTATCAAAGGTGAGAAGAGAATGAAATCCAAACATAAGTCGCACAGTATTCAAAACTCTGTTTCAAATTTTGTAACAACAAAACTCTGACAAAAACAACCAACTGGATGTAAACTTACAACACTAATCTACGATTTCAATGTGAGGTGTACAATATTATTATGAATAATCAAGTAAGTACTAAATTATGTATATACATATGTTCTTTAACGTTCCTAATTAATGTTCTTAATTAACTATCATATTTTTAACTATTAGCTAGATACCCGTGCTTCGAAACGGAAGTGTTTTACAGTGGATATTCATTTCATTTTATGTTACCTAATCAATGTGTTAATCTATTATCTGATTAGACTCAAATTTGTTATTTCCACTAAATGAGTAGTCCTGATTCCTGATAACGAATTTAAGTTTAAAAAATTACGTCTATTTGTCAGTTCATCAATCACGTACAAACAGATTTAGTTGTTTTTTTTAGAACAACAATTAAGCTCAATTCTGCGGGATAAATATATTTTTACTACGTTTTTATTAACTTGGTTTCTTGTTTGTATGTTTGTTTGTGCGGTACAAATCTTGCAATCGAATTTTAACTAACATCCTGAGTAGCTAGACATTTGAAACTTCCAGAACAGCTCAGATCACGATCACAATGTATTATTTTAATGCTTTTAGTAATTTTTCAGCAAATTTGCTGCATGGAAAGTTAGTTCGGAAAAAATCCGCTTGTTATTTTATTTGTTTGTCATATCCCCAATATTTACAATCCTTCATTTTGACAGATTTCAAAATTAAGATTTTTTTTGAGAGGTAAACATTGAATGACAGCAAAAAAGAATAAGTAAANGTAGGCCAGCCGAGACCAGCTAGTAATTATTTTAAAAATTGACAGGAATACAACTAGACATTTGATATATATGACCACCAAATATTGTTTGGTATGATTACCAAAACATTTTAGCCAATATCACCCGCAGAGTTGAGCTTAACATTGGAACCCAAAATCCAACGAAATCTGTATAGCCATTTACACGTGATTGATGCACAGACAAACAGACAGAGCATTTGCTAAACTTAAAATCCTTATCAGGACTACTCATTTAGTGGAAATACAAAATTTGAGCCCAATCCAATAAATGTCCAGACACCAATCCAATCTTATATACATTCTAGATAAATAAATCAAATAATAAACATTTTCCTTTGGTTAAAGTATATATATAAAATATTTTTTTTAGACTGTTTTTGATCTAAAAATAAATTTATTTAGAGATAAAATGTATTTATTTAATTTTAAGTGTTTAAATTATACAAATAAAAGTACGAGTTTTCAAAGATTATACAAAGACTGTAAGAAAGAAGAGAAAATAAATAATAATTTAACACAAGTTAAACTTTTCTTTTTAATTAAAAAAGAAAAAAAAGAACTTAAAGATATTTTGAAGGAAAAAAAAATTGAGGACAGTTTTGTTTTTCAAGCAGTCCTTTTATCATAACCAAATAAAAAGAGGGTGGTTGCATTTATTAATTACAGTTACTTATTCTGTTAAAGTTTTAACCACCCTATCTGTTTACAAAAGGTGGGCAAGCCAGATAAACTTGGAGTAGGCCGAGTGTTAATCTGTTTATAACCAAAATCCAATGAAATAAATAGAAAAAAAAATCTGGTACTGGGTACCTCGGTACTTTTCCTCACTTCGGAGGCCACTAAAGTGGTCTCTTTAAATAGTGTTTATAAATTACGAGGGGCGATCAAATATAAACGGGACTTTGATCTCTGAGCAAAAACGGTTGATGGGAGCGGGACATCGCTTCTAGGGTATTTAGGTGGGGTCATTAGATGTGGCCAGAGGGGGTCGTTTCCCCATATAAGACCGTTCACCAGTAGCGCTCGCGATTTATGAGATACAGGTGCCCCTTTCTATTGCGCAACGCGTTATTATAAAATTTCTTGTTTGTGAAGGAGTCAAACCTCCGGAAATTTTCCAAAGGTTGACTGCGCAGTTTGGGGACAAAACACTTTCAAGAACCTGTGTGTTTGTCTGGCACAAAGAGTTTCAGGAGGGAAGAGAACACAACGTAGAGAATGAGAAACACGATCGTCATCTCCGGAGCATCACTGCAGATGAGAAAATTCGTGCGGTTCGTGAAATTATTGAAGGTGATCGACATGTGGTTGTCTAGATGGCAGTTCCCATAACTTATCCCTGTGCAGCCGCACGTCGACCATCTTCAATAATGTCACGAACCGCACGAATGTTCTCTTCTGTAGTGCTGCTCCGTTTATATTTGATCGTCCCTAGTATTTTTATTTCATATATTCAATTATTTGAATTTTGGCGGTATTTTGACAGGTATGTAAACAAACATTGACCTCATTAAAATAATTAATTATAAATAATTATATTCGCATATAACTTTTAAACTAATTAATGGAATTTCATCGGGTTTTTTTTTATATTTGTTCCTTAATTTTCTCCGGTTCCAACAATATGCTGTAAGTCAAAAACGTATTTATAATTTCGGTATTATTAACCGTCAAAGATTAAAAATTCAAAAATACATAACTTCAAAATGGCGGCCAATATATAAAAAAAAAATAGGTGGGCTTGTTTGTCATACAGAGAGGTACATTCGTGCTAAATTTCTCGATCATGAGCATTTTAGATTTTTTAAAATTTTTGCTGACTCAGCAAACTTCAATGAGCTGTATTCTTGAAGGTATAAATCCTATAATATCTAACAGGTCATGAGCCCAAGGCAAGTTATTTACAGTTCGGTAAAAATATATTAATTAAAAAAGTGGAAGTCGTCCCAAGACAACAACTATTGTCGTACAAGGAAAAATGTGAATAGAAATGTCATCCCCAGGTAATTATCGAATTCGACACCTTAGAAAGAAATATTATGATACGTAGAGAATAGAAGCTCAAGCCTTGTTCTCCTTATAGAAATGGTCTCTTGGGCTATATATCTGGGAAAATTTCTGAACCATAAGCTTTTATGCCAAAAATATGCTATCACAGTGCATTTTCAAAGTCATCAATGATTTTCAATGATCTCTCGAGAGTAATATCATTTTTATTGTTGATGCCTTCATTGTCCATGCAGGATCGTCCGGATTACCGAGGGTTCCGGATTACAGCGTAGCCGGATTAACGGGATCCTACTGTATTTGGAAATCCTTTATATTAGTTTAGATTTCGTTTGTTTTGTACGTGGCTGGCTGTTGTCAACCTTTTTGACAACAGGTTTACGCTTCAGGAAGAATACAATGTGATAATTACATGCGGTTGTGATCATAGAAGACAAAGGTCCAGCTGGGCATCACGCTGGTCGGTTAAATGCCCCAACTCTTAATGAAGCGGCCATTGTTATCGTTGGTGATCAATTTGATCAGCGAGATTATCAAACTAATGCTTTGCGACAAAACCATACTAACAATAAATAACATTGATCGTTCCTAAGATGATCTGTTATATCCAGAATTACTATCATATTAATATCAAACAACGTAATCCTTCAACACACATACAACCAACGTTTAAATTGACGGCTGAGGTAGCGTATCTAGGGCATCATGAATAGAAATTAAAATAACTGGCCCAAATAATTTACGTATTTTCTGTAGATTGATCAAAAATGCACCAATTATGGATACTTCATACATTTTCCATCTTCAGTTCTCTATTTTGAGACACAGCTGTATACAGGTCGATTTTGGGAATCTTGGGCGTNACAACTATTGTCGTACAAGGAAAAATGTGAATAGAAATGTCATCCCCAGGTAATTATCGAATTCGACACCTTAGAAAGAAATATTATGATACGTAGAGAATAGAAGCTCAAACCTTGTTCTCCTTATAGAAATGGTCTCTTGGGCTACATATCTGGGAAAATTTCTGAACCATAAGCTTTTATGCCGAAAATATGCTATCACAGTGCAATTTCAAGGTCGTCAATGATTTTCAATGATCTCTCGAGAGCAATATAATTTTTATTGCTGAGGCCTTCATTGTCCATGCAGGATCGTCTGGATTACCGAGGGCGAGGGCACCAGATTACAGCGTAACCGGATTAACGGGATCCTACTGTATTTGGAAATCCTGTATATTAGTTTAGATTTCGTTTGTTTTGTACGTGGCTGGCTGGTGTCAACCTTTTTGATAACAGGTTCACGCTTCAGGAAGAATACAATGTGATAATTACATGGTTGTGATGATTTGACAAAGGTCCAGCTGGGCATCACGCTGGTCGGTTAAATGCCCCAACTATTAATGAAGCGGCCATTGTTATTGTTGGTGATCGATTTGATCAGCGAGATTATCAAACTAATGCTTTGCGACAAAACCATACTAACAATAAATAACATTGATCGTTCCTAAGATGATCTGTTATATCCAGAATGACTATCATATTATTAATATCAAACAACGTAAACCTTCAACACACATACAACCAACATTTAAATTGACACATCATTTACAAGAAAAAGGCAGGACGAAGTCTGTTGAGTCAGCTAGTATATCTATATAAATAAAAATGAATGTTTGTCTGTCTGTCTCTTATGCCTTTCTATACTATTCATCCGATTGCGATGAAACTTTGGAGAATGTTGGACGCATGCCCGAAAATGTTCCTGACTTAGTAAAATATGTTACGATAGATGGCGCGCGCGTCGCTTCATTGAATGTGTGAATTTCATATTGTTTAGCCTGTTTAATTAGCAGTTAATAGGCAGTAAGAAGTTCCCTGGGTCAGCTAGTATCTAATATTTAAAAAAGAATTAATAATAAACACAATAACATTTATAATAAATTGGTAAGGCGTGAATTCTCACGTAAAAAGGGTTTCGTTGGTATTGTGAAACAAAATTAATAAGTGGGAGGAGGGGGGGGGAACGAAAAATGTCTGTTTTTTAACAAAATAGCGCCGCAAATGAAACACTAACCCTAAGTGGTATATATATTTGTAATCTACTCTTCAATACCTTTCATTTGATACCCCACTCAAAATTTTAAAAAAATAAATTTTNAGACAACAACTATTGTCGTACAAGGAAAAATGTGAATAGAAATGACATCCCCAGGTAATTATCGAATTCGACACCTTAGAAAGAAATATTATGATACGTAGAGAATAGAAGCTCAAGCCTTGTTCTCCTTATAGAAATGGTCTCTTGGGCTACATATCTGGGAAAATTTCTGAACCATAAGCTTTTATGCCAAAAATATGCTATCACAGTGCATTTTCAAAGTCATCAATGATTTTCAATGATCTCTCGAGAGCAATATAATTTTTATTGCTGAGGCCTTCATTGTCCATGCAGGATCGTCCGGATTACCGAGGGTTCCGGATTACAGCGTAGCCGGATTAACGGGATCCTACTGTATTTGGAAATCCTTTATATTAGTTTAGATTTCGTTTGTTTTGTACGTGGCTGGCTGGTGTCAACCTTTTTGATAACAGGTTCACGCTTCAGGAAGAATACAATGTGATAATTACATGGTTGTGATGATTTGACAAAGGTCCAGCTGGGCATCACGCTGGTCGGTTAAATGCCCCAACTATTAATGAAGCGGCCATTGTTATTGTGATCAGCGAGATTATCAAACTAATGCTTTGCGACAAAACCATACTAACAATAAATAACATTGATCGTTCCTAAGATGATCTGTTATATCCAGAATTACTATCATATTAATATCAAACAACGTAATCCTTCAACACACATACAACCAACGTTTAAATTGACGGCTGAGGTAGCGTATCTAGGGCATCATGAATAGAAATTAAAATAACTGGCCCAAATAATTTACGTATTTTCTGTAGATTGATCAAAAATGCACCAATTATGGATACTTCATACATTTTCCATCTTCAGTTCTCTATTTTGAGACACAGCTGTATACAGGTCGATTTTGCGAATCTTGGGCGTATGTATCTGATGTAGATTACCTGGGCTTCCATGTGGCGTACCTTGTTTTTCGAGAGAGTATATGAAATGAAAAAGTATCCTTAAATAATACAATTTTTATTTCTATTCTTATATTTGTCAGGTTTTCTATTTCTATAATTGATGCTCCATATACGCTACCTCAACCAAATTGACACATTATTTACAAGTAAAAGGCAGGACGAAGTCTGCTGGATCAGCTAGTATATCTATACAGGGTGATTGGCTATATATGTACAAAAATAAATAGGGTGATTCTAAACATCATTGGCAACAAAAAAGTCACATAAACCATGGGTCTATTCTTAACCGTTTTCCCACAGGGTCAAATTTTATGATTTTTTTTTTTTAGTTATCGCATATCTTTGCTCAAAAAAAAAATATTGCTCTAAAAATATAAAAGGTAAAATAATATTTTTGGGTTCGTTGTAAAGCTGACAACATTTCCTACAAGAAAAGCGTAATTTTAATTCTCATAACTTCAAATTACATGACGAAACATTTATACAAATATAATTTTTCAGAAATAAATAAATAAATTTTTTTTATTGGTTCCATAACTTTTCAAAGAACCAAGCTTGAACAAGTCGGACTTCAGAAAAAACTTCCTTATTTTCTAAAGTTTCTATCAATATTAATATTATTACCTATTTATATGGCGGAAGTTTTAGTATATGTCCCTGAAAGTAAAAAAGAAACTTGTTTATTGGTGTTATTGTTGACATTTGGATGATTATACTAAACCAACCTTGCTTATTAGGGTTTCGAGGTCGTCCTAGAAACCCCTTGCTTTTGGTAGTTCGTCCGTCCGTCCGTCCGTCGCAACTTGGATTATATCTCCCAACCTACTGACGCTATTGACTTGAAATTTGGTATATAAGTTAGACTTTTTTGCCCAAAAACAGAAAACCTATTGCGAA
>KZ651565.1:254602-268820 GCA_001010745.2 Gerris buenoi
TCAAAATCGGTCCAGTAGTTTAGGCTCCAGGCGTCTGCACAGACGACAGACAGACGAAAGACGACATAGAAACAGAGATTTTTTAAAAACCACTTTTTTTGGACTCTGGGGACCTTAAAACGTTTAAATCAATCAAAATCGAATTTTCGCGTCATCACAATACTTTCTCTTTATATGAGAAAGTAAAAAAATGGTGTAAGTTCGCAAGAAATGTTGTATAACAAGTTTTTGTATTTAAATCTATAATGTTAATTTGTTTTCTGTTAAGATGAATGAAGCTGCATAATTAATAATTCCTTGCGTCCTCAGCAACGTCATACTCTGTGAACTAATTAAGCAAACGACTGAACTTGGAAACCTTCTCTATTTCTTTATCTTACCTTACATTTAATTTATAATTATAAAATTATCTCGGTCTGTCTAGATTTTTAATTAAGCTGAGTAAATTAAAACGATAAATATTTATAACATTAGTTATTAATCATAAATCGAGCAGTAGATCCTTAGGAAAGAAACATGGTTTGGACCGTTTTATATTTTGTATATTATTCTTTATTTTAACCATACTGTAAAGGAACAAGTAATAACTGCATGGAAACAATTTTTCTTAAAAAAATATGCACTGTGTAAATAATAAATTCCTTAAAAATGTTTGCTTTTATTTTTGACAAAAATAGAATGCATTTTTTAACATATTTTTTTTTTTATTAAAAAAATTAAGGGGGCACGAACTCGAAATTTTTAAGGACAGAATGATGCATATTTGAATTGATACAAAACGAAACCATATACATACACATGTGTTTGTACTCAAACCGTCGTCATTTATTAGCATTAGTCCCTACAACATATCCACAAATAAGAGATACCTAACCTTTTGAAAAGGTAATTCATTTTCTTTTTATTGTACGTAATGTCTGGAGTAAGGTTATAATATTCTATTGATCGAGGTTCATACTTGTACTAGAATCTATGTATTGCACAACTTAACACAATCTCCTTATGCCGAGGGCGATGTGTCTGTACTTTGGTTCATACCCTATGCACCATTCACACTAGAGAGCTAAAATTTGAAATACTGGCGTATAACTTTTGACCCACACGTAGGAAAAATATAGAGAAGTTAAAACTTTACTTTGTGCATGCGCAATGCGCAAAAATATGCTATGATCTTTTTTTTTTTGTCAAGAGGGGTATTAAATGAAAGTTAGATGAAGTGTAGATTAAAACATAGATATCATTTAATGAGTATTCTGCTTTTTACCGCCAAAATAGCAATTTTGCGCCCAAATTGCTCTCTCAAAATTTCAAAAACATATTTCTTTTAAAATATGGTTGACGTATAAAAAGTTTGACTGACAGACCGACCAAAAACATTTTTAAAGCCCCCGTACATGATGATAGACCATATACACGTAAAACATCATGTTTTCGCAAACATCAAAGCCCCACACACGGTCACAATTTCTCCTCGGCGGGGAGTCGAACCCGGGCTCTCTCCATCCCTGTTTTAAGCTATTTTCTCAGGAACTAGATTTTTCTCGGTAAAACGGCTTATATCGTTGGGTTCGTATTTAAATGGACAACATTTTAGAATTAAGGAATGAAAATCGTCGAAACCATTTTTGAGAAATAATTTTTTTTTTTCAAAGTTTCTTACGGTAAACCCCCAAATTTGGAGCGAAAATTCATTTCTCGCTGAATTTTCAAAAATTGCCAATTTTAGGCGCAAAAATTTACAATTTGCCCAAAATTTTATTCTTTTAAAATTTTGAGTTGGGTATCAAATGAAAGGTATTGAAGAGGTGATCACAAATATATATACCACTTAGGGTTAGTGTTTCATTTTCGGCGCCATTTTGTTAATTAACATCGAAATTTTTCGTTCCCCCCCCCTCCTCCCCTTTAATAATTTTTGTTCACAATACCAATATTTTAAATGTTTAAATAGNGCCATTTTGAAAAAAAAATGAATAACTTCTCTCTCTTCCCCCCTCCCCACTAATTTTTGTTCACAATACCAATATTTTAAATGTTTAAATAGATAAATTATAAAGTAAATTAAATGTTTCTAAGATAAAAACCCCATTTAATATTAAATAGCAAATGTGTTTTTGGTCCAAAAGAGTCGATTCGAGATAAGTCTAAAAAGGTCTAATAGTTCTGGATATGGTCCAAGAGACCATGTCTGGAAGACCTCCTAGCTTCTTATACCCAGTCGGAGCACGTATATTTTCTTACTCGCGCAGTCTTAAGGTTCTACCCCAAGTAAAGTCATCTCCATTGGCTTTACCCTTATATGCCTTTCTTAACAAGTCTTCCTGATCCCTGACCCTGTTTTCCCTATATTACACAGCGCTACCGAAAAGAAAACCCCTAAACTTTATCTAACCAAACCCAAGTTAAATTTCCCCCTGTCAACTTTAAATCAATAAAATAAAGGAACAAAATGACACAACAAAAAAAGTAGAACCAAACATATCAAGGAACCTGCCCTTGAAATTAACCGTAATTTATTAAATTTAAATATAAATTTGTTTATCTCCAGTAGGGACGAAAAGTAACTTTTCATAGGCTTATAGGTATAATAATGTGGGTCTTTTCATCCCCGTTCGTAAAAACAGGGAAATAATGTGAAAACGGGATTATAATCCACGTTTGCCAACCTAATTATTTTGTAAATAGTAGAGAATGAGTAGCAAACGTAGTGCATTTGTCGAAATCAGGTTGGCAGCACTGCTTTTAAATTCCCAGCTGTATTACGAGTCATTCTACGATGCTTTGTTTACTTTTATTTAGCTTTTGTTGAACTTTATCTTTTTTATTAGTTTAAAAGTGATTATTAATTGATTTAAATAATTTATATTGTTTATATCTGTATTAAATTCGTATAATAAAGAAATACAATGTTTTCTTTGTAGAATAAATCTGATATAGCGCTTTTTCTGCAGATAAAATGTTGAATGTACCTCGAGAATAATGCATTATTATTCCCATGTTATAATTATCTCCCTCGGCTAAGCCTCAGGATTTAGTTTCCTTGATTCCTTCGGCTTTGCCTCAGGAATCAACTCTGTCACGTGTGAAATAATGCCTTACACTATTCACTAGGTGCATAAATAACTATTTACTGATTTTTAACAACACTCATTCATATTATGGATATTCATGCATATTAAATTTCTATACAGATAAATATGCACCTTACTTGGATAAATCTCCCCACAACTTCACATATAACTACTAGACCAGTGCTTATTCCTCTACCGGATCAGTGCTCATGCCTCTACCGGATCAGTGCTCATGCCTCTACCGGATCAGTGCTCATACCTCTACCGGATCAGTGCTCATGCCTCTACCGGATCAGTGCTCATGCCTCTACCGGATCAGTGCTCATGCCTCTACCGGATCAGTGCTCATGCCTCTACCGGATCAGTGCTCATGCCTCTACCGGATCAGTGCTCATGCCTCTACCGGATCAGTGCTCATGCCTCTACCGGATCAGTGCTCATGCCTCTACCGGATCAGTGCTCATGCCTCTACCGGATCAGTGCTCATGCCTCTACCGGATCAGTGCTCATGCCTCTACCGGATCAGTGCTCATGCCTCTACCGGATCAGTGCTCATGCCTCTACCGGATCAGTGCTCATGCCTCTACCGGATCAGTGCTCATGCCTCTACCGGATCAGTGCTCATGCCTCTACCGGATCAGTGCTCATGCCTCTACCGGATCAGTGCTCATGCCTCTACCGGATCAGTGCTCATGCCTCTACCGGATCAGTGCTCATGCCTCTACCGGATCAGTGCTCATGCCTCTACCGGATCAGTGCTCATGCCTCTACCGGATCAGTGCTCATGCCTCTACCGGATCAGTGCTCATGCCTCTACCGGATCAGTGCTCATGCCTCTACCGGATCAGTGCTCATGCCTCTACCGGATCAGTGCTCATGCCTCTACCGGATCAGTGCTCATGCCTCTACCGGATCAGTGCTCATGCCTCTACCGGATCAGTGCTCATGCCTCTACCGGATCAGTGCTCATGCCTCTACCGGATCAGTGCTCATGCCTCTACCGGATCAGTGCTCATGCCTCTACCGGATCAGTGCTCATGCCTCTACCGGATCAGTGCTCATGCCTCTACCGGATCAGTGCTCATGCCTCTACCGGATCAGTGCTCATGCCTCTACCGGATCAGTGCTCATGCCTCTACCGGATCAGTGCTCATGCCTCTACCGGATCAGTGCTCATGCCTCTACCGGATCAGTGCTCATGCCTCTACCGGATCAGTGCTCATGCCTCTACCGGATCAGTGCTCATGCCTCTACCGGATCAGTGCTCATGCCTCTACCGGATCAGTGCTCATGCCTCTACCGGATCAGTGCTCATGCCTCTACCGGATCAGTGCTCATGCCTCTACCGGATCAGTGCTCATGCCTCTACCGGATCAGTGCTCATGCCTCTACCGGATCAGTGCTCATGCCTCTACCGGATCAGTGCTCATGCCTCTACCGGATCAGTGCTCATGCCTCTACCGGATCAGTGCTCATGCCTCTACCGGATCAGTGCTCATGCCTCTACCGGATCAGTGCTCATGCCTCTACCGGATCAGTGCTCATGCCTCTACCGGATCAGTGCTCATGCCTCTACCGGATCAGTGCTCATGCCTCTACCGGATCAGTGCTCATGCCTCTACCGGATCAGTGCTCATGCCTCTACCGGATCAGTGCTCATGCCTCTACCGGATCAGTGCTCATGCCTCTACCGGATCAGTGCTCATGCCTCTACCGGATCAGTGCTCATGCCTCTACCGGATCAGTGCTCATGCCTCTACCGGATCAGTGCTCATGCCTCTACCGGATCAGTGCTCATGCCTCTACCGGATCAGTGCTCATGCCTCTACCGGATCAGTGCTCATGCCTCTACCGGATCAGTGCTCATGCCTCTACCGGATCAGTGCTCATGCCTCTACCGGATCAGTGCTCATGCCTCTACCGGATCAGTGCTCATGCCTCTACCGGATCAGTGCTCATGCCTCTACCGGATCAGTGCTCATGCCTCTACCGGATCAGTGCTCATGCCTCTACCGGATCAGTGCTCATGCCTCTACCGGATCAGTGCTCATGCCTCTACCGGATCAGTGCTCATGCCTCTACCGGATCAGTGCTCATGCCTCTACCGGATCAGTGCTCATGCCTCTACCGGATCAGTGCTCATGCCTCTACCGGATCAGTGCTCATGCCTCTACCGGATCAGTGCTCATGCCTCTACCGGATCAGTGCTCATGCCTCTACCGGATCAGTGCTCATGCCTCTACCGGATCAGTGCTCATGCCTCTACCGGATCAGTGCTCATGCCTCTACCGGATCAGTGCTCATGCCTCTACCGGATCAGTGCTCATGCCTCTACCGGATCAGTGCTCATGCCTCTACCGGATCAGTGCTCATGCCTCTACCGGATCAGTGCTCATGCCTCTACCGGATCAGTGCTCATGCCTCTACCGGATCAGTGCTCATGCCTCTACCGGATCAGTGCTCATGCCTCTACCGGATCAGTGCTCATGCCTCTACCGGATCAGTGCTCATGCCTCTACCGGATCAGTGCTCATGCCTCTACCGGATCAGTGCTCATGCCTCTACCGGNTGTATCTAAGCGGAAATGATAAGGAGGTGGTTTGCTGTATCTAAGCGGAAATGATAAGGAGGTGGTTTGCTGTATCTAAGCGGAAATGATAAGGAGGTGGTTTGCTGTATCTTAGCGGAAATGATAAGGAGGTGGTTAGATGCATCTAAGCGGAAATAATAAGAAGGTGGTTTGATGTATCTAAGCGGACATGATAAGGAGCTGGATTGCTGTATCTAAGCGGAAATGATAAGGAGCTGGTTTGCTGTATCTAAGCGGAAATGATAAGGAGCTGGTTTGCTGTATCTAAGCGGAAATGATAAGGAGGTGGTTAGATGCATCTAAGCGGACATGATAAGGAGGTGGTTTGATGTATCTAAGCGGAAATAATAAGGATGTGGTTTGATGTATCTAAGCGGAAATGATAAAAAGAGGTTTTGATGTATCTAAACAGAAATGATAAGGAGTGTGTGACGAATCTAACCGAAAAAGAGGCCTTGAGAATGGCAAAAAAAAAAAAACAATAACAAATTATACATTAAACAACAACTATAGAAATATATTTTAATGAGGACTGTAAATAGTATGCCACTGGAGATTGCTAGTTAAAATTATGGTTATATAATTATCATTTTGGTAATCTTATATGACCTTAAAACGAACATTAGTTTTAATGAAAAGAACAGATTGGTTACATCTTTAAATAAATCAAATGTAAAGAATATCAGGTATATCTCTGAAATGATCATAATTTTATTGCAAATTAAACAGAGTTCCTTCTAGCACTTGCACAACCTTTTTAATCTCATCGTGTTTTAGCGAATTTTTTTAATGTTAGTTTCTTTACCACCACTAATGACTCTTGAAGGTTTTTCCAACCACTATAATCTAGGAAGAAATAGCGATGCATCCTTGCTGTTCCATTTCCAGTAGCTCACTTCATTTTCCAGCTTTTCTCTCCATCTTAACCCAAACGGCATTTACTTGCGACCCATTGGAATTTCCCAGACTCCTTTAATAGCATTGAGAAAGTGCCTCCTTCAATTGGATAATCAATATCCTCCGTGCCAGACTACTCAGTCAATCAGCTCGTATTCCTTTTCCATTTCCTCCACATTGAAAAAACAATCCTTTATTCAATCCATTATTATTTTTAGTGTCCTATTAAATCTGTCCCCCCTTTTAATTTAGATGTGAGAATGATAGCTCATAAAATAAAAAAATAATACTGTTATTTTATTTTCCTCTTATTCTTTTTATGATTTAAAAGCAGAATATACCAAAGAAAGTATTCGATGAATTATCAATCTCTCAAATCCAATATTAAAACTATTAATTAAATTAACATTGATTTTCAATCAGTATATTTCTTACTGACACATTTTATTAGTTTAACTTATTACAACTAGTTTTTTTTATAATGTGCCCTACAACAACCCTTGTACTAAAAGTACCTCTGTACCCGAACCCGCAAAGGTACAGGTACGAAAAGAGTACAGTGCGGTCAAATGTTATTTGGCGCAACTTTTGACTGAAGTCAATAAATCCCTCGACGCTATTAGCCCCACAGTGGGGTAACATACCCCCTACACGACACTCAAAAAGTACAAAAGGGTACTAAAGTACCACCCAAGTACATTTTTTCAAAAATATTTTTGCACACATTTGGTTCATTTTAAAAGGCCTTTCCAACGATACCTCTGTCAAATCGGTACAGCGTCCACTTCTGGTTGCGGCGGTCCAAGGAGGACTTCCTTCACATAAACCTAGCTCCCGAAGTAGGAATCGAAAATATAAAAACAAATCAGATTCTTAAAGAGGACAATTTGACCTAATGCCCGGTACCCTTTTGTACCCTCTCCGATTAAAATTGCAAACGGTACAGAAGGTAAAAATCGATATTTCGAAAAAACGCGATTTTCGTGTGTTTTTCGCAGAGGTACTCGACTTCCCCCCTTCGAAGATACTGCAAAAAGAGGATTGCGCATACCCCTTGAAAAATACACTTTAAGAGTATACGAAGGAAAGTAGGGGAGTACTTTTATTTTCTCCGTACGTACTTCCTATGTACCATCATGTACCTCGAAATTTAAAGTACCATATCTCAAAAAGTAAAAGTACTATCGAGTTTAAAAGCAAAACGCCAGGAGCAGCATTTCATAGGCTTTTAAGCCTCAAAAGCCCAATAGTTCCGTATAAATACCCTAGGAGAAGATACGTTAACCATGTAAAAAAAGCAATAAACAATTCCCAAAAAAATGCATGTCTCTACGACAAACACACACATCAGTACAAAAATCAAAAAAAAACTCCCTATTTCGGCCTCTGAGCCGATTTTCACCCTTAAGGAGTGGTTTAAAAATGCTCTTACCCCAATGTTTGGTCAAGCGATTTTTAAGACTGCTAACCGATTTTGACATTACCAACTCAAAATTTTTCCGAAAATCAAGAGACGGGGTATAATTATTTTTTGTTTTTGCCGTGGCGCCTTAAAATAAATTAAATTTTTACCCTCCTTCCCCCATTCGACGGATAATCAAGATGTACCCCCACCCCACACAACAGCTCGGTCGGCCTGCAGCCTCCCTCGCAATGACAGTCGATTTACTAAAATTAAGAGACAGACAGACACACAGACGAAATGCCAAACGGTCGAGTTAAAACGTAGACCTCGCTACGCTCGGTCAATTATTGGTACTTCTTTTCTTTAACATCTTTAGGTAAGTAACTTGTATAATTAGTAATTTTTAATTAATGTAACTGGTCCCTTTTAATTAATTAAGCTGTGAGAATAATGAATAATGTCATCAACAGTGAACTAAACATTTCAATTTTATATCTATTACAGATTTCTTTCTATTTAATTATATGAATTTATATATATTTCAATTTTATTTTCATTCGATGAATTTTAATATGATACATTTTGCTCTTTAAGTTGTATCTTCTAAATTTTTTTACACAAATTCTAGGTAGGGTAGAAACATTTTCTACATTTATTATTTATTATATTGTTAGTATTCTTTAGATTTATCTTAAAACTAGTCAAGGAAAATAATCATTTTTAACAGCAGGACTAATTAAATTAAGGAAATTTAAATAAAGCCGGAGTCTATATTATTAAATCAATACGACAAACTCGAAGAATATTATCTTATTCACTCGTGCATAATAAGACTGATTTTAAATAAAATAATACCTAAAGTTATAAATAAAAATAATTGGTTGAGGTAGCGTATATGGGACATCATGTATAGGAATGATAAAACTAACAAATATAATGCATACATAATTAAAGTGATTCCTGTATATTGATATAAATTGCATTATTTATGTATTCTTTTTCATTTCATACTCTCTTGAAAAACCAGATACGTTACATCGAAGCCCAGTTACTCTACGACAGATACATACACCCAAGATTCACAAAATCGACCTGTATGTCTTAAAATAGAGGACTTAAAATGGAAAATGTATTAAAAGAAAACTTATAAAATGAAGATGAATCCATAATTGGTGCATTTTTTATCAATATACAAAATAGACTTTAATTATATGCCAGTTTTTTTCATTTCTATACATGATGCTCCATATACGCTACCTTAACCACTCTCCAAAACGTGATTCCGAGATGGGTGATTCTCAAACTAGGGGCAATAATTGTGTCCCAGTGTATTATTTCACCAGGATGTTTGTTGGGTCAATTTGAAATTAATATAAACCCGCAACACCTCAGTCATAATAGACTGAACCTGGTTTATAGATTAAGTCCGAATGGTTTTTTAGATTCTTAGCGTATTCGCAATTATGTAACGGTGCCGCGCACATCTTATTCTCATATATTGTGTTATTGTGTATTATATTAAAAGTATTATACTGTGAGTATTCGATATTATTATTTCTCCTCATATCATTGGTTATGGGCCCAGGACTATTATAATAAAGGTTAAAAACCGGGTTTATTATATAAAAAATATATCGTGAAACGTGAAAGTGATATCGGAAATCGGTAAATATGACGGCCCACTCCGAGATCGCGTCAATACCTAAATTAACGGGTTCTAAAAATTACACTATTTGGAAATTTCGGCTTTCTGCTTTATTGGAGGCGAATAACTTAAAATCTGTTATTGATTCGAACATCAAAACTGAAACCACTTGGACCAAGAACGACGCCAAAGCTAGAAGCTACATCGCGTGTTCTTTGGACGATGCTCATGTTTCCCTTATATTGAATTGTGATAGTGCGTTTGATGCGTGGCAAATATTAAAGAATAGATACGAAAGTGACTTAACTAGGCGAATCGTTGAAGTTAAAAATGATGTCGCCAGATTATCGATGAAAAGCGATGAAACTTGGGAAGAATATCTGATGCGTGGAGAGAGGTTATGGCAAGGGGCATTGGCCATGGGGTCAGACATCTCTGATATAGAATTCACCGTATCACTACTTAGAGGACTACCTAAAAGGTATCAAATGATAGCTCAACAATTTGACAATGTGAAAGAAGCTACAATAGCCGACGTAAGAAGAGTATTCCAGCTTCACGAGGAACGAGAAGGAAAACTCACACCTGTTGATAGCAATAGAGCATTCAGAGCTTATAACCCTAGAAGTGATAGAAGATCTAACCGACTTGTCACATGTTTTCTTTGTAAAAAACGGGGACACGTTGTCGATAAATGTTGGAATAATCCCAAAAATAAGAAGAAGCAGGGACAAGCTGTGAAATACGCCAACATTGGACCTGAAAATGTTAGTGAGGCGGCTTGGATGGCTAATCCAACTTCATCATCTAAAGGCTGGATATTAGACAGTGGTGCCACCAGCCATATGTCAAGTGATAAAGACTTGTTTAAATGGATAAGACACGATAAACGATCCATTAGACTGGCTGACAACCGATTGATTTATGCAGAAGGTATAGGTGAGATAATACTTAATAACTTGGTCACACTTAAAGGAGTCTTGTACGTACCTCAGTTAGAAGGTAACCTATTGTCAGTGAGTAAACTAACTAATGATAATTTTACAATTAAGTTTACATCAGAAGGTAGTTCTATTTTTAATACAAATAACGAGCAAGTTATTTTTGCCCGGAAGAAAAATGATTTTTACATTTATGACCAAATCGACAATGAAATGGCTTTAAAGGCTCAAATGTCTTCTCATATTTGGCATGCTAGATTAGGACATGTTAATTTCAAGTACCTTAACATGCTAGTTCAGAATAATATGCTTCATGAGCTAAATTGTGATAATGTTCCACATGAAGAACCCTGTGAAATATGTATCCGGACAAAATCAACTCGAAAACCGTTTAAAAGAGTCATCGCAAAACAATCTCAAAGTTGTTTGGAACTGTTACACATAGATTTAATTGGACCGTGTGAAGTGATATCTATTTGTGGTAATAGGTATATTTTAAATATTGTGGACGATTATTCTCGCAAGATTTTTGTTAAATTTGTTAAAGAAAAATCTGAAGTGGCAGATGTCTTAAAGGACTTTATTTTACTTGTACAAAATCAGTGTGGGAAGAGAGTGAAGAAAATAAGAAGCGACAATGGGACGGAGTTTTTAAACAGGAACTTAACTCAATTTCTTTCTGAAAACGGTATATCTCATCAATTGACCACTCCCTATTCGCCATCTTCAAACGGCATTGCTGAAAGGGCAAATCGCACTGTAATTGAAAGTGCAAGGGCACTATTATCAGCGTCAAACCTACCAGAAGTTTTTTGGACAGAGGCTGTAGCTACTGCTGCTTATGTGAAAAATAGAACCCCGGCTAAATCCAATGACAATAAAACTCCAGAAGAAATTTTTACAGGTAAAAAACCTAATGTCTCACATTTAAGGATTTTTGGATGCAAATGTTTTTATATTATTCCTAAATTTAAACAATCAAAATTTGGGGAGAAAACATGTGAAGCAATTTTTATCGGTTACTCCCAGAACAGACGAGCATACAGACTGTACGATGTGGTGACACATAAAATTTTAGAATCACGGGATGTCACATTTATTGAGAATGAAATGGGTAGAATAAAAGACAAAGAAAATTTAATATTTAATGACACTGAAGGTTATATATTCACATTTGAAGAAGATGAACCCAAAACTCCTAAACCTGAAACAATTAGAGAAAAGGATCACAATGAAACTGATCAAGACAATGAAGATTCTGTAGAAAACACTTGCCAAAGACCTGTTAGAGCAACAAGAAAAGACTTAAACTACCAAGAATCGCCTGATAGTAAAAATAAATCACTACTAGATAAAACATACATACCTGATGCTGATGAAGACTTGTTGAAAGTGGCCGAGGTGATTCCGTCAAGCGTTGAAGAAGCCTTGAAGAGCCCTGCATGGTGTCAAGCAATGGAGGGTGAGTTAAGGTCATTAAAAGATCACAATGTTTGGAATTTAGTTGAACCACCCCATAATATAAAACCCATTAAATGCAAGTGGGTGTACACTCTAAAGCGACAAGGTGGGAAGGTAGCCCATAAGGCTAGACTAGTAGCCGTGGGATGCTCCCAACCTTTTTATTGTGAAACATATGCGCCTGTTATGAAACCGTCAAGCTTGAGAATAATATTAGCCATCGGTGCTCAAAAAGGATGGACCATGACCAGTGTCGATATTAAGACTGCCTTTCTTTATGGAAAACTTGAAGGTGAAGATATATATATGCTTCAACCCCCCGGATACACTGTACCAGGTATGGTTTGTCATTTAAATCAAGCCTTATACGGGCTAAAACAAAGTAGTCGAATTTGGTATAATACACTTAATAAAATTTTAATTCAAGAAGGGTTCAGTAGATTAAAATCTGACCCATGTGTCTATAAGTATAAAAGAAATAAAGACATTCTTTACTTAGGTGTATATGTTGATGACATAGTCATCGTTAGTTCTCAAAATATGTTGATTGACAAAATAATTGACAAACTGTCTAAGCATTTTGATTTGAAAAGAGAAAATGATATAGATTTTTTGGGTATGAAAATTATTTATAAACCTGATAAGGTTATTATTTCTCAGGAGAAATATGTCGAACAGATTTTAAACAAATATAATATGGAGGATAGTTTTCCTGTTTATTCACCACTTGATCAAAATCAAGACCTTGACCAATATCAAGATTCGTCAAGTGTCAATCAAACAGAATTTCAAGAAATATTAGGGTCTATTATCTACCTTATGACCCGGACAAGACCTGATTTGGCATTTCCAATTAGTGCGCTTTCTAAATATTGTCAGGACCCGAGAGTCATTCATATGAATGCTCTTAAAAGAATTTTAAGATACCTTAAAGCCACAAAATCATGGGGGATATACTATTCAAGAAAACCTCTAGAAATTAATAAATTATCCTGCTATTCAGATGCAAGTTGGAAGGACGGACGTGGTGTACAAAAGTCATCAACTGGATATTTTTATATGATGGGTACTAATATCATCAATTGGGTTTCTAAAACTCAACCAAATACAGCATTGTCTACAAGCGACTCTGAATTATCAGCTTTGGCTGAGGCCATCAAAGAAGGAATATTTTTAAAGTGTCTAATAGAAGAAATATTTGAAACTAAAACCACACAGTTATATTGTGACAACCAGTCAGCGATTATTACATCAAAAAATGGAACGACATCTCACAAATCTCAACATATGGTCCGCCAAATATCATTTATACATGACAATCTTATCAATAATTTGTTTGCTATTAAGCACGTACCAAGTGCAGAACAATATGCAGATTTTTTAACTAAGGCTGTTACAAAAGCAGCGTTAAGTAAATGTTTAGATTCATTTAATTTTTTCAAGAACTAATTTTTATGTTTTCAAATAGATTATATTAATTTTTCAAGAATTTCATTATATTTTCAGATGGATTCATTTAATTTTGTCAAGAACTAAATTATGTTTTTCAAATAAATTAGATTAATTTTTTAAAGAACTAAATTATGTTTTCAAAGTAATTATTTTAATTTTTATTAATTACTAAATTATCTTTTCAGATAGATTCATTTAATTTTTCCAAGAATTAAATTTTGTTTTCAGATAATGTTAACTATATAATGATGTTTACTATATAGAGAGAATTTACTATATAGAGATTATTTACACGACAGCGATTTTCATTTGAATTAATTTGATTTATGTTTTTTAAGGTAAATTTTTATTTTTGAAAGTATGTTTTAATTTAAAATTGCAGGGGGATCTGTTGGGTCAATTTGAAATTAATATAAACCCGCAACACCTCAGTCATAATAGACTGAACCTGGTTATAGATTAAGTCCGAAAGGTTTTTTAGATTCTTAGGGTATTCGCTATTATGTAACGGTGCCGCGCACATCTTATTCTCATATATTGTGTTATTGTGTATTATATTAAAAGTATTATACTGTGAGTATTCGATATTATTATTTCTCCTCATAACATTGGTTATGGGCCCAGGACTATTATAATAAAGGTTAAAAACCGGGTTTATTATATAAAAAATATATCGTGAAACGTGAAAGTGACATCGGAAATCGGTAAATATGACGGCCCACTCCGAGATCGCGTCAATACCTAAATTAACGGGTT
>KZ651565.1:296665-307223 GCA_001010745.2 Gerris buenoi
CAAGAAAACAAACCTTTTTAGGATATCAACCAGTAGGGACTGGTAAACCCCCTGCCCTGGCAGAAGCTTAAGACAGGAGTACGTGCACCGTTACATAGTGAATGACATGTAATCCTCAAAAGGTTTTTGGTACCTAGATAATATATGGGGGGAAATAAAAAAAAAAAATAAATAAATAAAAAAACTAAATTGGGGTCCCTTGACAGTGTTATAGAAGTGTAATATTCCAAGATTCCAAGCTAGCATTTTATTCATAAAGGGGCCCCCTTCGACATTGGTACATTGGTTTGAGAGACCCCCACTGGCACCGGGGCCCCGCCCATAATACGGGCCGCGCGGGCACATATAGTTACGCCACTGTACACTGCTACAAGAAGTGTAAAATAATCAATTGACTGATGATGACGTTAAGTTGAAACCGGTATTTTAACAAAAAAAAAAAAAATAATAAAAAAAATAAAATTACGATTATTCTTGTGGTCAGACGATACACAATACACAGACTATTTCTTAGATGTGGGTTATTATTTATTTACTCAGTACCAAATAATACCATAATGTTATCTAAATACCACAAAATCCCCGTCAAAACTACCAATGAATAACCAATATACCCTGATGATGTAAATAAATTTTACGAAACAATTTAGTTAAACTATATTGGATTTATTAAACCGCACCTCACTACTTTAATAATTAATTATTTTAACGTTTGCTTATTCATATCTTGTTATAATTATTATAGAAATAATTTATCAAATAATAAGATAAAAACGAAGTCTTCCAACTAACATCAATTTGATCTAAAGCTTCCTCGTTAAGAATGAAAAAAGCCGAAATAAATTCTATTTAATAAAAATCTTTAAAAAAAAAAACCAAGAAGAAATAATTTTCATAATCAATCATACTTCCTGTGGTTAAAATTAAGCCATCTTCAGAGTCCTTGTAGCTTGGAATAAATCTAATAGTTAACATAGGGGAATGTTAACTATCCTCCTGTAGAGGAGGGGGGAGGGGCTTGGACGTCAAAGTCGCTATGATATTATTAGGGTTCGATATCTGGGAATGTGAGTCATATACCACATAACATTCCTTCACGTGTGTAAGGAACAATAGATTGTCACATAATACAAACCACATTTGTCCCAGCTCTATAAATTAATGCAGTTAATTAAACACAATACATATTTAAGTGGATACTATACATTATAATTGTATAATTAAGCTAGCTATAATATATTCTACTTGTTATAACGAAAAAATACTCATTTTATCAAGGTCATGGGAATACATTGAATCGTGGATATGAATTTAGGCATTGAATTCACATATGGACCATGAAATGAAGAACATCAGTGTACTGATACAGCAGGTAGGTATTAAGGAGTGAATTTATGAAACATGGAAAGCGCAGACGGCTAAAATTAATCTGGGGGTATCTGTCGGATACTTCCATCAAACCATCCAAATTTCATTAAAATTGGACAAGTAGTTTTTAGTGTCTGTAGGAAAAATCAGGGGCCCTTATATTTTCCTGCGTGTGTCTGTCTTATGTCCGTCCTTCTTTCTGTCGCCTGCTTTAAAAAAATCTTTTTCACAAATATTAGGCGAAAAAACCTTAAGGGCAGAATTTTTTTTCTTTTTTTTTTTTTTGGACACCGTATGGGATATCTTATGAAAGGGTACGTCGAGCTGATTACAAAAATATATAATTTTTGGTTATAAGCTTTGATAGGGGGTCAATCCATATGGACCGGTCCAGAGGTGTTTGCTCGACCATTTTAGAAAAAATTTATATTTTACCTGTTTTTTCCCTCATATTTAAGGAGTTCAAAACGATGCTTAAAAAAATTTTATCTTAAACCGTTTAGGTATGGCGGCCATTTTTGCTTTCCTTCGCACGCTAATTTGTGTGTTTGTGGGCATTTACGTCAACGCTCATATCTCCTAAACTNATCTAAATAACCTTCTATTTAAGTTTAATTCCAATTCTTATTTGTTTTTAATGTTGAATCTCTAATATCTACTATTAAAAGTGCTAATAATTATTATTATTTATTAAAACAATAAATAAAAACTGTGCAATGGACGAAAATGTGTATTTACTCTCTACTGGAGATAAAATATTGTATGTAACTCGTGAGTAAAGTGCCATTATTCTCTTCGCAATTATTATCTTCCTCGGCTTCTCCTCGGTAGCTAATTAGCGTTATTCCCTTAAAAATTAATTAAAAAGTCTAATTCCCTCGGCTTGGCCTTGGGATTTAGGGACCATGGTTCCTTCGGCTTCGCCTCAAGAACCAACTTTTTCGCTCGGGGAAAAATGGCTTACTTTACTCCCTAAATGCATAAATTGGTGCATAAATTGTTTACNGATCCCATCTTTGGGCGATGCAATCCTGACTATAAATTCAAGTTAAATAAATCCATTAAGTTTACTTTCATCGACGCGACGCTCCTTAATTCCTGAAGAATTTGCACTTAAGCTTGAATTTAAAATAATGAAGGTTAGGATGTTATGTTGTATGAAAATAGGTTTGACTGAGTCACGAGAAGAAAGATGAAATATCGTCCTTATTATTATTCTTTTCTGAATAATGAATACCCTGCGCACTGGAGCCCCAAGCAAGATTGTGACTTGACATCAAGGGGTAAGCTAAACTGCTAAACCATAGTAATGCATCATAATAACTCCTTCCGAATTAAAGCTTCTTAATTTTCTTATTAAATAATAGGCCGAGTTGTTTTTTTTAAATTTATTTTCATAATTGCTATATTTCAGGTTACTATCAAGGGTTAATCCTACAATTTTACCCATGGGAACTGTAGACAGGGAACTACTATTAACCAGAAAAATCAGCGGTCGAGAAATATTTTTATTAGAGAATATTATTGACGTGCTCCTGGGCTCTTGGATTCATTTATAATCAACTTTGTTGTCAGAAGACCACTCGAAAAATACGCGACAGATCGTATTTACATTATATTTTAATATATCTGGATCCTTACCCTCAACGATGACTGAAGTGTCAACCGCATATAAAGTAATTTGACAATGGCTACATTTTTCCTTTAAGTGGCTACATTTTTCCTTTAAGTGGCTACATTTTTCCTTTAAGTGTTTGGGAAGATCATTTATAAAGATAAAAAAAAGCAGCGGGCCTAATATGCTACCTTGGGGCACACCACAGGTAACTGAAAATCGGATGGATGTTTTAAATCAGGTGGATGTCTTATATTTATATTATTACGAGTAAGAACGTTCATTAGAATTAAAATCTCCAAGCTATATCTTTCATAGTTAAAGAGGAAGGCTAGTTTCACGCACGGCGTCATTTTTTATGGGACCGAAATGCATAGCTTACAATGACAGCTTTCACACACAAAACCGTCGCTATCACGCGCAATCGCGATGAACGTTGCCTATTGTGAAACCAGCCAAAAGCAACCAATTTTAAAGTTATATCTTGATTTCACCTCAAGGTATGACATTATTATGTTTCCTACCTCACTACCCCTTTATAATAATAAGCTTATCAAACTATCCTGACCCCCAAAAAAATACAATGCCATCTCAAAGAAAAAAGAAAACTAAATCTATTCAATCAGGCACTACCATCAGGCTATAAAATACCCCTGATCTATTAACATATCTATGTATTGGAACATCGAGTTTTATGTCTTATTGTATATTTTTAGCTACAAATTCTATGTATTCGAGGGTTTACAAGGTTCATGTTTACGATTCAGTTTTATGTCCTATCTTTACTCTTTAGGATATTGCAACAAAAAGGGCCGAAATAACCCCGTGGAGAAGATTTAGGCATTTGCCTTACGCTTTGCATTGGTCGATCCAACATACATTTCTTGTTTTAACACTGAGTAATAACTCATAGGGATGCGGAAACCTTTACAGCGCAAAAATAAAAATATAATACTGGGTTATTTCGTTTCTATGCAATATTCAACACTTTTATTTCCTTGGTGTAAGAAAAATACTAAATTATTTGTGTGAATATAAAGGAAGCATTACCTAAGTTCAGTTTATTGTATCACATTGTATAGTCGATTAATATTTTAAAAAAATACGTTTGGTGTCGCGGGACACCCGGTAGGAACGAAGTTCCTTACGCTTTTCATTAAATATAAATTATAAAATCATAGCAATAACTACTTATACATGGTGGAGTTAGGAAAAAGACAAAATTAAAAGAAACTAACTTGCAGAAAAAAGTTAATCATAAATTTATAGTTAAGACAGATGGTTGTAGAACGAAAAAGAACTGTCCTCTCACACCCCGTCATTAAAATTGAGTCAAGTTTCATTAAAATCGTTACGTTAGAACGTAAGATATCGGTAAAAACGTTGTTTTATTTTACTCGTTTTGGTCCGCTTTAATAAATTTAGCGATCTTTATCACTTCATAGCAGTGTCGGTTTTCGTTTTACTAAAAAAATGTATTTATAAAAGTTGTTTGCCTTATTAAATAGATGAGGTTAGAATTTTTTCCCGTCCAAAAATTCCAATTTTTTAATTTGACGCTTACGTTCACGCGAGCGTTGCGCGTGAACACNGGATTGTAATATAGTGACGATTTTTGTGACCGAAACCTGAGTTTATATACATATATATTCACATATATTTAATAAAGTAGACTTAAAATCCTTTCGTAAATAAAGCTTTTTTAAAATTGGTTTTAAACTAGAGACTTTAAATATTCCTTAAACAGCTGCATATAAAAATCTTTAAAATATTCATTTTGAAAAAGAAAAAGAAGTTGTGGGGGTGGGGGGAATATGCTTAACAACGAAAAAATGTATTTTTCGCACCAAATCCCTAGGATAAAGTTCATTTAGCTTGGGAAGAAAGTGGAAAGGGTTGGTTGGTCTATAAGCCCAGAGAATTGTTTTCTCTTACTTCGGACCAGAAGAAAATGTTACTTTTCTTTTAAGGAATACTTCTGTTTTTTTTTCTATCTTTCCGTAGGAGTATCATGAATTTAAATTGCGCATGGAGGCCAATTCCACGGGAATTCCTTTCCCGAACTTTTCCCTTTTTCACCCAGCTTTTAATCGAATGCCGTTTGGACCCTGTTGCAAACTGGATAGGGAAGAAAAATTCACCTTTAAATAATTCAAATAGCAATCTTTACCTTTAAGGGTTAGATGAAGGGAGGAATGCAAGCTGCCTGGGTTCTCACTATTTCCCAGGTCCATTCACGCAGTGTTGCCAACATAATCAAAACATTCATTATTTACAATTAACCTGTTATGTTTCGGTGGATTGTCGGTTGTTCTATTAGTCTTATTAGGGTTGAGTTTGCTCGGACTATTGTTAAAGTACTTGAAATTTCCTCACGGGAGATGAAACCTTACTTTTAGATTAAAGTCGGAATAATTTGCAGCGTAGTAACATGAACCGTACTTGAGCATAAAACGAGAACTCAAAAGGTCATTCAATACTAACGCATGGAATAAAATGACTAATCAAGTGTACTCATAAAAAATCCCGTCAAGTACTTGCCAGCAATTGACTAAAAGGGTTTGTTCGGTCATAAAGTTTCATATTTCTTATTTGTATTTTTTTTAATAAGATATAAAAAGTTGCTCTTTGGGGGAGCAAGGTGTGCATGTGCATTGCATATTATCCTTTAGTATCTTAGGTATGCACTTATTTGATTATTTTCCGGGTAAAATGGCTGCCATTTTGTCAACACGATTTATATTTGTGATCTAAATTTCAATACCTTTAAAATATACCCACTCAAACATTTTAAAAAATAAAATGTTGCGATCAGTTTGCAATTGCTCGCTGGTCAAAGAAATTTCGAGTTATGAAGAGTAGGTATGGGGTTACATGGGCTGACCCCCCATAGGCCCCACCCACCTCTACCCCCACTCTCAAGGCTGGCCACAGGCCACGGGCCCTTCTCACGCCCTAGCCATGGGAAACTTTGGTAATGCTTCAGATTGTTACTCCCCCTACGTTTTTTTTAGAATACAAATTGATACAACTATTTATACATATCTTTGTCTAAATAATTTAGGACAAATTTAGGGATGACTAGTCCATTACCATTACACTTCTGTGTTTATGAGGGGAGTAACAGTCTAAATAAGATCATTCCTTACTCCTCCTTTAGATTGTTACTACTTTCTGGTTTTTTTTATAAGGGGAGTAGCAGTCTAAAGAAGTGACAGAAAGATTATTTAGAAATGAATTTTTATCCCAAGGAAACTATACTAGGTAAATTTATTGTAGTCTATGCCTAGGGGCCCCCTTGCAAATTTATTATACTTTTTACTTGGTTGTAATTAAAATATCAATATAAAGAAATATATGTTAAAACAACTATAAGATAATAACATAAACTGATACGTTCCAAAAATAACTAGTTCCTGGAACTAGTTATTGGTTTGGAACGAAACGTCATAACTTGTTCCACTCATGGAACCGTTCCTCATCATCAGTATATTAATGATGATTTAATATGGTCGAAACCAGTCTCTATTAAACCTTAGCAATTTTAATGTTTCACAAAACAATGGTCAATTTTCTTCTTGAATTTTATTCTCTACGAGCATTATTATTTACTATAACTTTTACTATTCATTATGAGTTTTACTATTCAATAAGAGATTTATTATTTATTTCACCATACGTTCTTTTATTCACTGAGTTTTATTCACTATNGTTTCTCGTCAGCTTAAAGTATTTTCTCAAAAGTAAGAAACAAATTAAAAGTACTCACCTGCAACAGACACAAAACACCTATAACTATCTATAAAATATTAAAGGACTTAATAATAATTATAATTACAAGATAAAAAGAACTTTTACCTCAGGTAGGGGAAAAAAGTTATTATTTTGAAATAGTTTAGAGGGACTAAATCTTTTCATCCCTGAATTCAAAAAGTAGGGAGAAAAAGTAAAGATTGCAACTTAATTATTTTATGAATAGTAGAAAATGAATGGTTAATGTAATGAAGATGTTTAAATCAGGTTGGCGTCACTGCTTTTACGACCATGTTTATCTATGTTTATAACCTGAATCTAAGTANTTACGTATCAATCGTAGATAAAGGTTTATTACACTTCTGTCATTTAAATTTTTATTTCTTTTTCTACATTACAGTCTATAAGATTAGAGTTAGCACAATCAAATGCGGGAAAATTTTGAGGGAAACTATTCTAATGATCCCCCATGTTGAATGCAACTTCAGAAAAAAAAATGCTCTACTCTACCCCTGTCCCCCCCAAAAAAAATGTAACATGGCAACACTGATTTTTTACGTGTATAGGTAATACACGTAAATTTTTATTTGTGAGATGCTGATAATATCGCCCTATAAATTACCAAATAATTAAGTGAAATATTGTTATATTTATTCAAATATGTTCCCATTATCTCATTAGTAACTGCTAATAATGATAGTTGTAATAATAGTCATAAAAATCTATGATTTTTCAGTAAGTGAGTCAAAATGACTCATGTTAGGTAATAAGCGCCTAGTTTTATAGTTAGGTATTCAAGTGTTAAGCTGACTGTCGCTCCCGAGCCTCAGTAATTCATGGAAGATTAGATAGTCCAATGTTGAGGCGAATCCCCTCTACTAATTTCCTGTGGTTTTTATTCTTCTAAAGTATTTACATTTACTGTGGCGTGCGATTCCAGTTCGATCGGGTTTTTAACTTTCTGGTATGTCATGTCACGGTTTTGTTCTCATTAGATCATTATTATGTTTATCTTGTATGTGTATCTTAAGGTAAAATGACTGATGAAGTAACTACTTTAGTATTCAGGATCATGAAAATTACATTGCGGAACACGGTTGCTCTTACCGTTTTTTTTTTTTTTTTTTTTTTTTTTTTTTTTTTCAAATACCTACCTATTGCCAAGCTTTATTGCAGACGAACTTATTATATGCCGTCTACATATTCCTAAAAGGCACTAAAAGATAAAATTGTACACAACATTTTAGTTTGATGTTAGTCAGACACTTATAGGAGATAGCGTGCGTAATCGCTATCTCCTGGACTATTAGAGTATATAGCTAAGTATAAATCTAATATTTTAACACATTTATGGATTATATCAGCGTTTGTGGTTTTTTAGACAATAAACTAATAGATTCGATGTTTTATTAACTTCTAGCTGGTACATATATGGCAGATAANTTTCACAAAACAATGGTCAATTTTCTTCTTGAATTTTATTCTCTACGAGCATTATTATTTACTATAACTTTTACTATTCATTATGAGTTTTACTATTCAATAAGAGATTTATTATTTATTTCACCATACGTTCTTTTATTCACTGAGTTTTATTCACTATGAGCTTTATTATTCACAATGAGTATTATTATTCACTATAAGTTTTATAATTCAGTATGTTTTGTTATTCTCTGCGTTATATTATTCGCTGTGAGCTTTATTATGCACTATACTTTTTTCCAACATCACGGTAAAGACAACAAATTTTATTTAAAAAAAAAACAAAAAAACTTTTAATAGAGGTAACGGAATTTAATTAACCAAGAACGCCTCCATTTCCAACTAATTTTGACCCTTTCTCAAGGGAACGCCAAAAAACTTCCCGTAAAACTAAAAAATTAAAATATATCGATAGACGTCAGGTTCGTTGATTGATACTGAATAATAAAAGTACATTTACCTGGAAACTGATAACTAATCTCAGGAGTATTGGAATTTATCTCCTTTTTATCCCCAAAGTTATTCGTCCAGCGGAAATATTAAAACAGAATTATGTATTAAATCTTTCACAGAACAGAAGTTTATATATTATTTCCATACTTCTATGATTTTTCAAACAAGAAAATATATTGAATGACGAAAGAAAAAATCGATCAGAGACAACTCAGACAAACTTTCTCTTATACGAGTTCATTATTACTTAGCCCAGTGTTAATTATTATTGAACATTTCATCAAAATTTATCATAAAAATAACTTCTCTCTCGAACTTCGGGGAATCGAACCTGGGCTCTCTCCGTACACGTTTTAAGCTATTTTCTCTGGAACTAGATTTTTCTCGGAAAAACGGCTTATATCGATAGATTTTTATTTAAATTGACTACATTTTGGATTTTTATCAAAATCGTTGGAACCGTTTTCGGGAATAAATTTTTTTTCACGTTTTTTCAGACTTTTTTTGGAGGGGGGGAGGGGGGTAGCGCCCCCAAATTAGGAGCTAATATTCATTTCTCGATTTCGCCTCGGGGTATGATTTTTCTGAACATGTATGCCAAATTTTGTCAAAATCGGCCCAGTAGTTTAGGCTCCAGGCGTCTGCACAGACGACAGACGACAGACAGACAGGCAGACGACAGACAGACATTTTTTAAAAATCACTTTTTTGGACTCAGGGGACCTTAAAACGTGTAAATCCATCAAAATCGAATGAATGAAAAATGAATGAATGTAAAGCCATCACAATACTTCCTCTTTATATAAGAAAGTAAAAAGAAATGAACAATTTACTACGGTTGATTCACAGTCAAATAGAGCCACAGAATTTGCAAACAGAATATTAATACAAAGAGTTCAAGAGCGCTACTCTTACACTCTGATTTACCTAAAAACATAAGAGAGCCAGTGTGAGCGTGGGGGTTAAGTAACTTACCACCTCTGCTCGGCCATCACTGAATCATGAGCTTTACGAGATGGGGTTCGATTCCTCGCCGTGACCCTCTGATTTATATGGCTCACTATTGATCACGTCATACTCGCTTCGGTGGTATAATGTACAGAGGTATGATGTTTGAAGTGGCTGCAACTCTCTACCACGGGGCAAGTAAAAAGGGCCTAAGTGATGACCTTATTGCTAGGTTCGAACAAGTGGTTCGTCTACTAATCCAACGTACTTTAGGATAATAGCTATTTACGTACCTAGAGCAGTAAGGGCATTATTACAGGCCGAGGGCGAAGTTTGGAAGCACGAGTGCGTTTAACGCCCGAGGCCTGTCAAAGCGCTTACTGCTCGTGGTGCTTACACTATTTTATCGGCCACCACATGTAAACTAACTTCAAAAACTATTTTTTGTCATTTTCAAAAACAATAAATGCATTTTAAGGTAAAATCATTACCAAAACAATCCGCAGTTATAAAAATATTGATTGTTTACGAATTAAACAGCTGATGCGTAGAACTACTAGAGCTTCCTGCACGTCGCGGCCCGCCCAGGATGCGGCCGCTTCTACTACTACTACTAACTACTAGCGGACCTGTAATGGATAAACCATTCATTATTACCGGCCCCAGGGCTGTAATATGGAACATTACCGGCCACTCAGGATAGGAATGTTTACAAGTGGAGGGCGATAATAGTACATTACGCGTCGAGTGTGGAAAGTAGCATTTTGCATGCTAGTGTGGAGTTTACACCCGAGCGACAGCGAGGGTAGTAAAACCACCCGAGCAATGCAAAATGCCGTTTTCGCACGAGTTGCGTACCGTACTTTATCTACGATTGTTTGATTTTAATGATAAATGCAGAAAAAAATAATAAACTTCCTGTATTTAAGCTCGTATTTC
>KZ651565.1:331808-342754 GCA_001010745.2 Gerris buenoi
AATTGAAGTTTTTCTTTTGTGGACTTGAGGTTTCTTATTTGGAGTTCGTTGTTGTTTGGAATGAAAGTCCTTTTTTTTTCTTTTTTTATTATATTTTAATGTACAAGCTTTCACCCAGGGAACCTGGGCTTCTTCAGGTTTTTAATGTTCAAAATACTGTAAATTTGGAGTAAAATGGTCAAAATGAAAAAAGTAAAAATGAATTTTGGAAATGGAAAGCTTGTACATTAAAATATAATAAAAAAAGAAAAAAAGGACTTTCATTCCAAACAACAACGAACTCCAAATAAAAAACCTCAAGTCCACAAAAGAAAAACTTCAATATTTATTTATATTAAGGGATAGTGTCACATTAATATACAGGGTGATCCAAAAGTTCGGCAACGGCTAATTATCTCCGTTAATATTTGAGATATCAAACTGCGGTTTGTTGCTATCTTCATCATGCATATAAAACTACCTTTTTTGGTGGGTACCCATTTTCCCGCCATTTTGGTTGTCGCCATATTAGATTCAACTTTAAAATGTCAAATTGGAACCCCCATACTTTGATACATATTTGGAAAGGCCTTGAAAAAAGAAAACATTGGCCGCAAACCAGAGCTTTCTATTTTTCGCCGTATTAAAATGGCGGCTAGTTGAAATGACAAAATTGTCCTTTTTGACGTTTTAATTACGGTCAAAGTAAAGGTTTTAGGGGGAAAAATGCAAGAGTAAATTTGTCTTATTTTAGGGTAAAAAATAAAATTTTAACGCTACTTTTTTCCAAATTTTTATTTTTAATTGGTAGCTATAGCAATGCACGTAGTCAATTTACTCGCAACCGAAAATGTAACTAAAATATATATTTTTTTTAAACCAATTTTGAATTTTTGAGTTTTAAATAGGATAATTTTATTCTTAATTTTTTTTCTCTAAAAGCCTTATTTTAGCAGCTATCAAGCGTTGAAAATGTAAATTTTGTAATTTCAACAGGCCGCCATTTTGAAACGGCGAAAGAAAGCTCTGGTTAACGGCAAATTTTCTCTTTTTTAAAGGCCTTTCCAAATATGTATCACAGTATAGGGGTTCCAATTTGAAATTTTAAAGTTGAATCCAATATGGCGGTAACCAAAATGGCGGAAAAATGGGTAACCACCAAAAAAGGTAGTTTTTTATGCACGATGAAGATAGCAACAAACTGCAGTTTGATATCTCAAATATTAACGGAGATAATTATCCGTTGCCGAACTTTAGGATCACCCTGTATACAAGTGTCATATTCCTTCATCCCAAGGTAGATTGGACAAAATATCCCTTAGTCTTAGTCTTAATAGTTATTTAGACATAGGAACAGTGTTCCTGTATAAATAACTATTAAGATAAAGGTAATAATGGGGTGCTAAAGTAAAAAAGTAACCATATTTTAAGATCAAGTTAGCAAATTCGTTTTATAATCGATACTGTGGTGTCTTAACTTAAAATTAAATACTTACTAATATCAAATTAAATGAAATATTGTGATTGTTTTAAATTTTCTATATTTATAGATTTCAAAGAAACTAAAATTATTCTATAATTATATTATATTGTATTAAGAAGAGTAAATCATATTCTAATAGAAGTAATAAATTGTTATTTTACTGTATGATTATGGATGCAAGATGTAGCGTAGAGGCCAAATAAGGGGTCTCAAAGACTGATCAAATTTAGTGAAGGTATTATGGGTTAAGCCTTTGCACCTGGGCCTGGATATTATCCAGGTATAAACCTAGTAAACCTTAGTATGGTTTCACTGCGTCTAAACAATAACTTCCATCTCAATGAAACCGTACTGAACCGTATAAACACAATGTTCATACATATTGGAGTATCTGCCGACAAGTATATTTTTCTCTTTTCTCAATTATTTATTGCCAGGTTTTCTATTGTTATCAAAAGAAAGTGATATTTCGATATCGACACAAGAAAATATGATGATTTATCATAGAATTTTTAATAGAAATGAACCTATAGAGACTTATCATTAATTTCCATATACTTTTGGAATGTGATAACAATAACACAATAGAATTGGGGGGGAAAAAATGAAAAATCCAATAAAAATTGGTTTGAAAGAATGATTTTAAATTCAATTTTTAAGTTTTGGTAGTAATCATACTACAGAACGTATAAATTTTAATTTAAATCAAATTATAATTTCTATTTACAACGGGAGACAGACAGAGAAAAATAGACTTCAGCACCGAGATTCGAACCACGGGCCTCCTTTATGATTTTATATTTAGAGAATGGATTTAAACATAATAAGGATATATTTCGACACTGTCATTGCAACTTGCGTGGTGCATCGTGATGTTGACTCGAACACAAGATATACTGACGACTGGGGAGAAAAACGGCTTATTTATACTGGTTTTCTAGACAGACCGTCGATTGTACCCGAATTTCCTGAGGTTCCTTCGTCATACACTGACGAAGGCAGCATCTAACTGAGCATCATCCAGACAAAGGATTACCCCGAGTAAAGGAATCCCCAGGAAATCCAGGTCAAAAAGAAATTTTTATTTTTTCTATGGCCCAGTAGACCACTCATTTTGCATATTAGTAGTAGGAGCAGACATATAGTTTAAGGGGAGGGTAGTCAAAGTCATTTATATTCTTAAAAAAATATATATGTTTAGGGGAGTAACAATGTAAAGAATTACTGTTTTGTGTTAGGTACTTTAAGAAATAAAATAAGGTGCGTTACATTCACGCAGCCAAGTACATGAATGTATGTAGTATAAGAGTCCTCGTTATTGACTACAAAAAAATCTAACACAACACCTAATTATAATACGTATTAATACGAATACTTAATACGTTCATTATGTGAGAATGTATTCGTCAAAAGCCTTCAACAAAAATTAGTTTATTAAGTGGTGTAAACTATTAATTAAAAATAGTATTTATATAAATAAACATGTAGTCTGGATAAAGAACCTCCTTCACTGAGGCAGTAGGGAAATTAAAAGGATTATTTTAGGCTCAACTGAGGACTGAGGATATATTTAGAGGAGGGTTTAGTATGGAAATGAAGGTTGTAGGAGGCAGGATAACCCTACTCAAGCTTTGTTCCGAGTCTATAAAGGAAACTACTGGTAAGGATCCCACGTAGGACTCTTGGTCAACCTTTTAACATGGTACTTCAGGCTCAAAACACACTTGAGTCTGCATTCTATTTCTCATTCAAGTAGTAGAGCAAGTCAAATAACCCTACATTTCATGAATTAGATGATTCTCATTAATAATTACTTGACTAATGAGTCATTATCTGATGACCATTGTCATCGGATAATGCAGCTGGCAGCTACCAATAAAGGAATTCATTCCTGAATTAATTAATTTGTTCGGTGAGTATGTTATCCTGTTGAAAGTCAAGAGTTTGATAAATTTATAAACAATCTAAACGAATTTTAATCTATGAGACCAAAACCAATAGATTTCTCTGTACTGTGGAATAATTATTCCAATTTCACTTAAACTAATGGAGGTAGAATACGCAACGCGAAACGTCTCCCGCAGTTTTTGGGAGGCAGCGCCCCCAAATTTAGGGATAAAATGCATTTTTCGATTTCGCCTAGGGGTTTGATTTTTCTGAACATGAATCCAAATATCGTCAAAATCGACCCTGTAGTTTAAGGCTCCACGCGTCTGCACACACAACAGACAGGCTTTTTTTTTTTAAAAAAAAAAAGTGTAAAGCCATCACCCAAAATCTAATTTCCGCGAAATCACAATACTTCCTCTTTATATGAGAAAGTAAAAACAAGATTTAAGAAAAATATAAAAATAAAATTGACTTATGAAGGTTGAAAGCTGATTTATGGAATAAAATAAACAAATTAACCAATTTACATGGTGAGAAAATGCACATAGAGGTGGTTAGAGGAAGTTAGAGGTGGTTTGGGGTGGTTAGGGGTGGTTAGAGGTGCTTAGAGGTTGTTAGAGGTGGTTAGAGGTGGCTATTGGTGGTTAGAGGTGGTTAGTGAAGGCTATTGGTGGTTAGAGGTGGTTAGGGGTGGTTAGGGGTAAACTTAACACTTAGTACATACAGGAACCTTATATAATGTTGTTCCTGTAAAATTTGATATAATGGTTCTCCAACTAATCTTTGAGCGAATGCAATATCCAATATATGGAGTACCAACAAGAGGATTGTGAACAATGTTCTAACGAAGCACTTGAGTCTCGAGATGCTCTTCAGTATAGAAGAGAATCCACTTCACCGTCAAGTAAAGATGAGAGGTAAATATATCAACAGATTCTTATCGCTTCAGATTAAGGTATCACTGTTTGCTTAATGTAAATTGATAATTAATTATTTTTAATGATAATTTGCAATTAAGGACATACTTAAATTTTCTTCTAAACTTCATATCTGATTTAAGCAGCAGTAATGTAACATAAAAACGAGATTGACATGAAAAACTGTAATCGAATAACGTGATTGTCAGGTGATCATTATTTTACATTGAAATAAAGAAAGAACACACATTGAAAGAAAGTATTGTGATGGTACGAAAATTCGATTTTAAAATCGTGCTGGATTTACCGGATTTTAGAGTCAAAAAAAGTAATTTTTTAAAAAATGTCTGTCAGAGAAGACTCGTGGAGCCTAAACTAATGGGCCGATTTTGAGAAAAATCATACCCCAAGGCGTAATCGAGAAATGAATTTTTAGCTCAAAATTTGGGAGCACTACCCTCCCAAAACTTCGAAAATCGTGAAAAAAGAGGAATTTAGAATATAATAGGGTGTAGATTGGTTTTCACTTGTATTCATTGCAGTTCTATATTAAGCCGATAGAAGTTCTAAATTTTATATAAAATGATATCAGAGCTCTTAGTGGACCAAATGGTAACCAAATTGGATTAATATTTCATAATTTCACACCTTAAGACCCATCTACAATATCAATTTGACAAATGTTTCATAATTTCACACCTTAAGTTCCATCTACAATATCAATTTGACAAATGTTTCATAATTTCACACCTTAAGTTCCATCTACAATATCAATTTGACAAATGTTTCATAATTTCACACCTTAAGTTCCATCTACAATATCAATTTGACAAATGTTTCATAATTTCACACCTTAAGTTCCATCTACAATATCAATTTGACAAATGTTTCATAATTTCNAAAACGACCAAAATCACCGTCACAAAATAACCGTCACGCAAAATCCGCCACAAAATCTACAGATGTTCATTTTACCAGTGCCCAGGCTGAGTTCGTCGGAAAACGTCATCTGCCCAAGCGTTCACGCGCAACGCTCGCGTAAACGCAAGCTTCAACAGACGGGAAAAAGTGTTATTAATGAAGCCTGTTACTTGACTTGTTTTGATTATTCTTGTTATATATGTCAAAAATTACACTTTGTTTTTTAAATAAATAAAATATAATCATGTAAAATTTCACCCTGATACAAGCGGAAGCTGTATAGTAGGGAAGATATATATTTTATAATATTTTAAATAATTGGCCGGGTAGGTAGAAAACAGTCCTATTTCAATCCAAACTCCTTTAACAAACATACTCTTTTACTATAAACTCATCATATCAACTTTTTTGTTATATTTAATATATATTTATAGTAAGACGCTTGCTTTAATGATACAGATAATTATTTTCTTTTAATTTGCCTTCAAAATTCAAAAGTAAACAGTTCGTTACTATTAATTTTGTCTCTTTTCTAACTCTGCCATGTATAAGTAGTTAGCAATGTATACGGATTTTATAATTTATATTTAATGAAAAATGTAAGGAACTTCGTTCCTAGCGGGTGTTTTTTTTTGGGGGGGGGNATCTAGATACTTATCTAAGACTATATTACTTATCTAAGACTCTATTATTTATTTAAGACTGAATAACTTATCTAAGACTATATTACTTATCTAAGACTATTACTTATCTAAGACTGAATTACTTATCTACAATATAACGACTTATCTAAGACTATATTACTTATCTAAGACTGTATTACTTCTCTAAGACTACATTACTTATCTAAGACTATATTACTTATCTAAGACTATATTAGGTACTTATCTAAGACTAGCTACTTATCTAAGACTAGATACTTATCTAAGACTATATTGCTTATCTAAGACTCTATTATTTATTTAAGACTGAATAACTTATCTAAGACTATATTACTTATCTAAGACTATTACTTATCTAAGACTGAATTACTTATCTACAATATAACGACTTATCTAAGACTATATTACTTATCTAAGACTGTATTACTTCTCTAAGACTACATTACTTATCTAAGACTATATTACTTATCTAAGACTATATTAGGTACTTATCTAAGACTAGCTACTTATCTAAGACTAGATACTTATCTAAGACTATATTGCTTATCTAAGACTCTATTATTTATTTAAGACTGAATAACTTATCTAAGACTATATTACTTATCTAAGACTATTACTTATCTAAGACTATATTACTTATCTAAGACTACGTTACTTATCTAAGACTATATTACTTGTCTAAGACTATATTACTTTTCTAAGACTACATTACATATCTAAGACTATTACTTATCTAAGACTATATTACTTATCTAAGACTCTATTACTTATCTAAGACTATATTACATTTCTAAGACTACATTACATATCTAAGACTATTACTTATCTAAGACTATATTACTTATCTAAGACTATATTACTTATCTAAGACTATATTACTTTTCTAAGACTACATTACATATCTAAGACACTATTACTTTTCTAAGACTACATTACATATCTAAGACTCTATTACTTATCTTAGACTACGTTACTTATCTAAGACTCTATTACTTATCTAAGACTATATTACTTATCTAAGACTACGTTACTTTTCAAAGAATACGTTACTTATCAAAGACTATATTACCTATCTAAGACTATATTACTTGTCTAAGACTACATTACTTATCTAAGATAATATTACTTGTCTAAAACTAGACCTCTTATCAAGGACTGTACTATTTAATGAGTTATTGAGTTATGAAAGTCTATAAATAGTATTTAAATAAGAAATCAAAAGTGTATAATATTTAGCGACAGTTCGGCAAAAAATAAATGTATACGTTTCTAAGAAAATACATCGCCTGATTATAAAAGATAAAAACAAAAAATGCAATTATTATTTTGCTGCATGATTTTCCAAGAATTCAATGTTTTTAGTTTCATGCGGAATTAACAAGAATTTAAAAAAAAAAGTCACAAAGTCGGTGCTTCTAATGAATACCTTTCTATAAGATTTACAAAACCTCTAATTATGACTAATATTAAGTTTTTTTTTAAAGAAACAAATTGCGTGGTTAGAAAAAATATTGTTTTTATAACAGTGCCGAGTTCATTTGACATTTAAATTACCCTCTAGTTTTATTAATAGGTTATTCAAATAAACTCTAATTAAAAAAATCTCTGTTTTTTTTTTTTTTAATAAAATGAATAATAGTTTTCTTAATCAATAGGTTATTATTTTCAAAAATATCGATAGTTAAAAGTCCACTTAAGTGTTCATGATAAAAATTAATATCATTATAATTAATGCCAATTTGGTAATAGATAAATATTGGTTAAAATATTATTAAAATCGAAATTCCACTGACTCGCTGACTTTTAGATATTTCTGAAACCCCTGATTCCATAACGTAAAATTTTGTAGTTAGTTCCCTCTTGCATCTTAGGTGTTCGCTAAGAAATCTCTTTACGATTCACCTTTTTAAGTGTAGATGGCGGATATTTATAAGAATAATTCGACTTGACGATATCTCAGGAATAAATTGCACTAGATCATTGGCATTTGGAAGTTAACTTTCTTTTACGACATAAAAAACTTGAGTAAAAAGGGTTTTCTACTTGGCCATTTTGATTTAAAATGGCGGCTATCTTAGTTTTTGAATCCACGTTTTCTCAATTTTTCACGCTCCTAAGATATGAAAGCCTAATCTTCCGTAAACTTAACACACGCCCACAAAGTGACAAGCTGTCTCCTCTTCTTCACCACGCACTGGACAAGAGGGAAGACATTATTAAAAATGTCTTCAACAATTATTGTCCCACCCTTTTTGGTGGACAATGTGATTTTCATGATCAAGAGAACTTAGCTAGTTGACCAATTATCAAGTTGAGGGTAGTTTGTACCTTGACAGGGGAACACTTTGACTTCGAGTAATATTTGACTAAGTAGCCTATGAAGTGACAAACTACTATTAACTTGATTATTGGTCTACTAACTACTTTCATACTCAAGATCATGAAAATTACATTGTCCACCAAAAAGGGCGGGACATGGCCGCTCTCCACCAGTTTTTTCAAATGCCAATTGCCAAACTATGTCCCGCATACGAACTTAGCCGACCATATATTCTTAAAAGGCACCAAAACATTTACTTATACCCAAAATTCTAGCTTGATCTTAGTCAGAAAATTATTTGCACACTATCTCCTAGACTATTCGGTATTTCATCTGGATTTACAGTTTTGTACCTAAATTTAAGCATTAAAACTAAAATTAACTGAAAAGAACTTTCTAAGTGATCAAGTATTCCACTTAGTCCATATGTCTGTAATGATCATTTATATAATCAAGTGTACCAACGGCTTAACTTGAAAGGATTTGTTATTGCCTAGCTAAGGCAACCACTTTTATTCCAATAAAAATCATTATTTGTTTTGATTTTTTTGGTCTTTAAATCGATGTAATAACTTATGTAAATGAATTTAATTATATGTACTATTTGGGCAGAAAGAGGAAATAATATAACTACTACTCCTACACTTCAATACATTACTATATTTCGCCCCCTTCTCGAGGCATATTCATGTCAACCACTATTAAATAAATTAAGAAAAAATCAAACATATAAATGTTTTTGTCAAAAATTCAATTCTACATAAAGTGTCAATGTATCAAGCTACACAACAAAATTTTATACATACTACACAACAATTCTACTACATATAATTATATTTCGATAAAACATGCACATAATTATAATAGTTATCATGAATAACATGAGGAACAGTAACATGATCAACATGAATTTAATTAGTTCTACTTTTTTTCTAAATGTAAAATTTTGCCCGTTCCTGCGGGCCTAAGGGCTTGCATTATATAATTTATTATAGTGAAGGTAGATANTTTGCTTCGGTAAGCTCGAAAGCAAAAATCAATAATTATGATATTTAACCACAAAGAAAAATATAATATTTTCAATAAAACACGTAACAGCGATAACACAATATCTTGGCAAAACAAATTATCTAAGACTATATAACTTATCTAAGACAATATAACGACTTATCTAAGACTCTATTACTTATCTAAGACTGTATTACTTATCTAAGACTACATTACTTATCTAAGACTATATTAGGTACTTATCTAAGACTAGATAAGATACTATCTAAGACTAGATCTAGATCTAGATCTAGATCTAGATCTAGATACTTATCTAAGACTCTATTATTTATTTAAGACTGAATAACTTATCTAAGACTATATTACTTATCTAAGACTGAATTACTTATCTACAATATAACGACTTATCTAAGACTCTATTACTTATCTAAGACTGTATTACTTATCTAAGACTACATTACTTATCTAAGACTATATTACTTATCTAAGACTATATTAGGTACTTATCTAAGACTAGCTACTTATCTAAGACTAGATACTTATCTAAGACTATATTGCTTATCTAAGACTCTATTATTTATTTAAGACTGAATAACTTATCTAAGACTATATTACTTATCTAAGACTATTACTTATCTAAGACTGAATTACTTATCTACAATATAACGACTTATCTAAGACTATATTACTTATCTAAGACTGTATTACTTCTCTAAGACTACATTACTTATCTAANAATGAGTGATTTAAGTGATTATGAAGAATATGAGGAGAATAATACGTCTTCCGAAATATATAATTCTGCACAAAATACAACTAACGAATTGGTGTCATCTTTATCAAAAGAGAAATACTGAAATACGAGCTTACATACAGGAAGTTTATTAATTTTTTTTCTGCATTTATTATTAAAATCTAACAATCGTAGATAAAGTACGGTACAACTCGTGCGAAAACGGCATTTTGCATTGCTCGTGTGGTTTAACTACCCTCGCTGTCGCTCGGGTGTAAACTCCACACTCGCATGGAAAATGCTACTTTCCACACTCGACGCGTAATGTACTATTTTTTGTTTTTCTCTCTCTAGGAGTAATGGCCACAACAGCTTGTTTCATTGAATTTATTTCTGTGCCAACAATTTAATGTAAAACATTAATTTTATTCTAGTTAAAAAACACTGAATTTAATTTTAATATTTACTTGGTTAATTTATTTTATACTCAAAGATAGAAATATTTATTTAGAATTGACCAGCTGTAAGTTACAAAAATAATAATATTTTATATGGTACACATTTTAATAATACCCACAGTGTTTTTATTATGTTTGTAAATAATATATATTTTAATATAATAGGGAGCCAGGGTATTTTTTACGTCCTAGGACGCAAAAAATTTTTATTGTACTATAAGAGCTTATCAAAACTTCCGTAGGAGCGCTATTTTCTTACTGAAATGGCCTTAGTACGATAGAATTCCGCTAGATGTCAATGCGTTTTATTTATCTTTTCTTATAGTGTAACCTCTTTTTAAGGTTTCTTTTTTTTTAATCTTAAGTTTGAACTAATATTTGTTATTATTATATTGATTAATATTTAATGTTTTTTAATGTCTGCTACCTCGGAAAAAATAGCATATGCTACACGACTGTGAAGTGTTTTTTCTTTACCTTGGCAATATTTCCTGTCTCGCTTCGCTCGACAGTAAATGTAATTGCCGCGGTAAAGAAAAAACTCACTTCACAGCCTAGTAACATAATATACTATT
>KZ651565.1:408548-418885 GCA_001010745.2 Gerris buenoi
GTACGCAACTCGTGCGAAAACGGCATTTTGCATTGCTCGTGTGTTTTTACTACCCTCGCTATCGCTCGGGTGTAAACTCCACACTCGCATGCAAAATGCTACTTTCCCCACTCGACGCGTAATGTACTACTATGAGGCACTTTAACTTTGTATTAGCAAACAATAATATTTTAAAATTATTTACTCGATAAATAAATTTTAAATATTATGTAATATTAAAACTACAATTGTATACAAGCTTAGCGCGCAGAACACAAAAGTTGTAAATTCACAAAAGAAATTTAAAAAATACGAAAAAAAATAAAGGTTTAAACGGTTTCACTTAAAAAAAAAGAAAAGAAAAAAAAAATTAATTTTAATAAATGAAAATATAAAAAAAGAAACTTTTATTTAGTTCCTGACTGAGACAGTTATGTTTCCAAGTTAAATTTTTTACTAGAAGTATTATTGCAATACCAGATGACGTCATCTGGTAACGTTTCTCTAAAATATTTATTCAAATTGCCACCGTCCTAGATATAGCAAATTCATAAGAGCTATACAGAGTAGAAGGGTGAGTATATATAAAGCAATAAATTATGTTTCGTGGAAACATGAATAGGATACGTCCAGTAGATGCCGTCCAACTGTCCAACCCAACTTAATTGGATTATTGTCTGAAGTAAATGAAGCAACGTAACTTGCTTTCGAGGGCTTGAGGTCAAATAGTAAATTACATCTTTGTCTATGATCTATGATGTAATCATAGTGAAAAATTTGAAAAAAATTGATTGTAAAATATTTCTCATACCGGAACCACTAGCTTAAGTCATGCATAAATGGAATAATATTTGAGATTTGTTAGTTAAATGCCTATAACTTTGATCGAAACACTATTTAATCCTTAGGTAGGATAATAATTCTCGCATCATTCCATACAAAATCATGTCAAATCATCATACTTGCATTTTAGTCCCGGAGGTGGCATGCAAAAAAGTGTCTGACTAACATCAAGCAAGAATTTTGTGTATAAGTCAATCTTTTGGTGCCTTTTAAGTATATGTGGTCGGCTAAGTTAGTCTGCGGGACATAGCTTGGCAATAGGCATATGAACAAATCAATCCTTTTTAGATGGACAATGTGACTTTCATGATCCTGAGTACGAACTTAGTAGACCAATAATAAAGTTGACAGTAGTTTGTCACTTAATAGGTTAGTTAGTCAAATATTTCACTAAATCAAAAAGGTTACCCATTAAGTGACAAATACCATCAACTTAATTTTTGGTCTACTAACTAAGTTAGTACTCAGGATCATGAAAATCATATTGTCCGCCAAAAAGGGAGGGACATGGCCACCCTCCACTTTATTTTTTATTTTATTTATTTTTTATTTTTTTTCAAATACTTCTTGCCAAGCTATGTCCCGCAGACGAACTTAGCCGATCACCCATTCTTTAAGACCAAAAGATTAACTAATACACAAAATGCTAGCTTGACGTTAGTTCAAACACTTTTTTGCACACTATCTCCTGGACTATTAGTATTTCACCAACAATTCCGAATTGAATTCATAACATGGTTAAACTATAAACATCTAAAATGATTTTATTGTTAAATCAACTCACGTATATTTTCATTCGATGTTTCACAATAAGCTAATTTGAGGCATTCAAACTTCCAATGGATTTTCCAATTGGAACTTCCAATAGACTACGGTCTAATGAGGGGAGATTTATTGTTTAAGGGGAGGTAAAATTATATTAGGGGTTGTCGAGAGTCCCTCTCCCTTTAATTTATGTTGACCGATCTCTACCCTTTCACAAGGGTGATGAATGTTATAGAATAACGTAAAGATAACGGAGCGGCTTTTAGCTCTAAAAGATTGATTGTTTTCTAAATACTGAAGTTACTTAAAATACCACAATAATCAATTTTTAATATAAGTGGGAATCGGTAACGGATACTATAAAAATTAAAGAATCTAAGTACTACCTCAACTATCTACACTACTGTGGAAAGAAAGTATGACCAATTATCGCATGCAAGTTTCTAGTAAATAATTTATTAAATTAGGACTTTGAGTAGATTGGTGAGGTTACATTGCTTTGAGAGCAAGGACACAAGGATCCTACAGAACCAGAAAGCAGATGATGTGGCAAAAAAAGGAGGTTCAATGCCATTCTGAACCCAGAATTGTATGAGCTAGAGTAGATTGGTAAGGTTATATTGCTTTGGGTTTCGGGACACACAAGAATCCAGAGAACAAGAAAGCAGATGATGTAGCAAAAAAGGAGGTTCCATGCCATTTTGAAGAATTGACCCATAATTTACTGATCTAGAATCTAGAGGACTGGCTATGTTAGCCATCAAGAATCAAGAAGTGGATCTGGGAGGAAGCGGAGAGAACGTGGATAAAGAGGGAAGGATGCAGACAGTCTAAAATGATACTACCTTAACAAAATAAAAAGAAAATCAGATGACTAAGTAGACTAACCTGAGAAAACCTAATTAGGGTCTTAACTGGACATTGTCGGCTCAAGATATATCTGGGATTATTAAAAATTCAACACAACCCCTCCTGTCCAGTGCGAAGAGGCAGCTTAACACTTTATGGAAGTATTTATGTGAATGGTATCCCTGCCAGGGAGCCAGCGTGTCCAAGGGGCTTTAGGGCCCGCCCAGCTCGAGTCGAGGCGATTTGAGGTCTTAGGTTCGATCCTGTGACAAAATACTCTGATTTGTATCTATGAATCGCGGATGGAGCAGGGCAAGGGACAACCCTCAAGGGTTTCTCTTCCCCCACACTATGACGCACGCTTCATCATTAGTGAGCTATATAGCTCACTAATGATCACAGCATACTCGCTTCGGTTGTACAACGTACAGAGGTATGATGTGTGAAGTAGCTGGAACTCTCCAACACGAGGCTACTAAAATGGGTCTACTATAAGCCCTAATTGCTAGGTTCGTCCTACTCGTCTGTAGGAAGTAATAGATAACTATAATGCTACACTATGTCAAGGTTATGGAATACTGCGCTTTCACACTTTAAGAACGGTAGAAATGAGGGAAGAGAAGCTTGTTGCACTAAAGTAGCAACACATACCTTTTCTTTATAATCCAAACTAGAAGACTTTAGAGCAAGACATAAGTGTTTTGATGGGTGTATGATTGAGCAATTGACAAAAAGGAGCTAAGTGTGGTTTAGTTGATAGGCTTGGTCTCCACGCAATCTTACTTCTACTACGATCACAACTATATATTATTTTCAATTCATATACCATGTATATAAATTTCTTAAATTTGGCATCCTTCTTCAATTTTTAGCGAAAAATGTGTTCTTAGCTAGTCTAGAGTCTGGAGTAAGGAAAGTGTAGCCAAAAGGCCAGCAAGTTTCTTTATGGTCCATAATTTATTGAATTAGGAGCTAGAGTAGAGTGGATGTAGTCTGATCTAAAATGTAGACACAAGTGTTTGCTTTGCCAAAAGATTTTCACTTAGTTTTCTGGTTAAGAAAATCGATCTGAAACTTCTTAAGAGTGCCTTCGTTTTAAGTTTAACTCCACATTCGGTTTTTAAAGTTTGAATAAGTAAAATGGGAGTTGCTAATTCATTTATATATATAATACCATTGCAATAGAAAGAGAATCCGGAAAAAAATAAAACTTAAAATCGAGTGTGTGAAAGGGCTGAATGAACGCAAGATAGAGGGTTAGAATGATGTACGAATTGTACATTCTAATAGTTTAATAATAATCGCACTTATAAAAATAATAATAACACTTTTCAAAGTAAAGAAATAACACAAACTGTCTCTCCACGTGAAGTAAAAAACTTTAATAACAAAGCAGCTTTCAGCCTTCAAAAGGCCATCATCAGTGCCTATTGCGGAAGAAAAAGAATCACAAGAATAAAAACATTTCTGGCGAGAGATGAGTCATTTCATGTCGCAACGACGTGCTTACATGTTCGAAAGACGTGAGATATTAAAAACAAGAATTTAGAGAACATTCAAGAGCGTAACAAGTGTAGGAATTATAAGGATCAAAGAACACAAATCGAACAAGTATTAATACAATGCTAAAGGAGTTTTAGTCTATTGACAGCGCGGGAAAGTAAAAAAAAGAGTGGGGAGCCAATGAGAGCTTAGAATTTTAAGGTCCTGAGTTCTAATTGGAGCCCCACCCCCATTTTTGCGACTTCCTCCTGTTGCAACACAGTAACACTCATTTCGAAAATATGATAAGGTATGCAAGGGCCCTGCAAATAACAGGACAACCAGAGAAACATGGAATGTCAGCTACCTAAAAAAGTAGAGAAATCTTTTTCTTATATGCATTTTATATTTATCCTTTATTTTTTTCTCTCTCTGCCCCTCCCTCTTTTTGGAGGACTTTTTTTAAAGTTCAAAGCACCTGGTTTAGTAAGCCTTCTCATGCAAACGATATCTGAATACTCTTGGTCAACTTATCAAGGTAAAACTTGTATAAGTTCCAGGACATTGTGGCATTAAGAGAAATGAGATTGATGACCAGTTAGCCAAAACAGTTCGACCCAAATTACACCAGAACCAGTTGTTAGCGTGACACGTTGTGGAGTGAAACATTCCGTAAAGACGTTCATGAAGTTAGAAATCAACAGAATATGGAACAGTGCTTCAGGTATGCGATAATCTAAAATGATGATGCAGGAACCATCTCAGACCAGATCACAGCTCTCGCTCGAAAAACAATCCTGTCTTTTTTTGACATGCATTCTTTTTGAAAGGCAATACTGCACACTGCAGACGAAATCGACATCTGCTTGTCCTAGCTGAAAACCAGTGTGCAGGATGTGTCAGGAAAAGAATAAAACCCCTTCTCACCTTATTAGCAGCTGTCCTGCATTAACACGCCTGAGGTGGAGAATCTTTGGCTTCGCCATCCTGGCGATTGAATAACTAAGGTTACTTCCCCTAAGCAAAGTCCTCACTGTTTGTGGGTCTGTCAGCTTGCTTAGAGGATAGGGTACAATTAGATGGCTTATTATCTGGGTTTGCACCTTCGATCCGTATATGAGGTCTTGCTGCTTCGGACTGTATTTTAGAAGTCCCGAAAATGTATACGAAAATGAGTCAAAGGTTTTTATTTCTTCATTAAAATTCAATGCCAACAATAAAGTAGAATTTTATAATATAATTTAACTATTTCAATTAGTAGAGAATTTTATAGTAATCACGGCTTAACAAACATTTTAAAAATGTTGCTAATTAAAAAAAAGTACTCTAAATCTTATTCATCGCGAGACATGTATTAATTTTATTTAACTTAATAAATTTAAAAATCCAATTAAGTATTGAGTTGCAAGCTAGTAAGTAAGTTTGCATAGTGTAAGAGTATTCTCCAGTAGAATTTAATTATAATCATAATTTACTTTAAGCATCCTCGTTCATAATAAAGGATACTGAAGCACTAAATATGTATTTTGTTTAATAGCTTAATTCATGAAACCATTATTGAAACAACCTAATTTTAAATATGAATTTCTTTTATTTTAAATAATTATTCTATTATTAGACAAGTATTGATGATGTTTTGAAAATATATTTTTAATTAACGTTATTTAATCATATCACTTGAGAGTTTTGCTAATGACCTATGTGAATTAGACAAAAGATCAAAATTAAAATTATAATTGTACTTATTATAAAGTTTCTAGTGGAAAATTAACCTTTTTAAATAAAATTATATTTAAAAAGATATGTTTTGTAAGTTAAATGACAAAAAAGGAGCTTATACGAAGTAATGCTAGAGCTGTGATATAGTTTTATAATTTGTCTTCTTAATCAAATTAGTGATATTTATATTGTTATTAAGTTAAGTGTTATTGTGTAGTTTTTTACTTTTGAAAAATAGACTGCCAATTAGTGTGGCACATAGCTTCCTCGCATCCTATTACGTACTTTATTGGTTTTATGCTTTTACAACCATTACTGTCTAATTAATTTAAAGTTTCAATTAAGCAAAAGTTAAGAGCGCAGGCGGTTCAAATTAATCGGATGCTATCTGCGGTCTACATCCGACAAACCATCGAAATTTCGTAAGTCAGATGAGTACTTTTGAATAGATGGGTGGTTAGACATTTTCAGTAAATTTTACTTTAGATTCTTATTTAATTTATTTCCTAATTTTAATTGATTCTTATTAGTTGTTANTACTTTTGAATAGATGGGTGGTTAGACATTTTCAGTAAATTTTACTTTAGATTCTTATTTAATTTATTTCCTAATTTTAATTGATTCTTATTAGTTGTATAAAGCTGGTTATGGCAGACTTTCTTGGTTAATCTAATTATTGTTTCACTGAGTCCCAGGCAGATCATTGCTGTTTTAATTTAATTATGTTGACACCTGGACTCCTCCATCTTCCAGTGCTCCCTTCTCCTTCCTCCACTTCCTTTTCTCAAGGCAGTCCTTCTTCGACGTTCAATCTGAACTCACTTCAAATCTTCCAAAATTCGTTCTTGAGTCTGTCTACCAGACCAGCAAGTTTACTTTGATTTCAAGACTTGGACTCTTCTGATCTGCCCACCTGGCAATCAGCTGATTGGCCTTCAATCTGGTTATCCTGATCTACTTGCTGATTTGCTGTCTCCCGGACCTTCAGCAGAGATTCTTGGAAACACACAAAGCTTCTACGTCCACATACATCTTTTCTACTTCAGGTATCCTCATCCTAATCCCCACCTTTCCCTTTTTCTTCTCCCTTACTATTAAATTCATGTCATTGTTTTAAACCAACTTCAGTTATTTCTTTTTTAGGGTTTCGAGGTCGTCCTAGAAACCCTTATGCTTTTGGTAGTTCGTCCGTCCGTCCGTCGCAACTTGGATTATATCTCCCAACCTACTGACNAATTTTTTCCGAGTTCCTAATATTAAATAAGGCATGCATACAAATTTTAAATCAAATCGAATCAATATTTCTCATATTTTTAATTTTTTATTCATTTCCCTATTTTTGGGCCCAGATTTCGAACCGGAAAATTTGGGCAAAAAAATTTGTCGACAACCCCATACAATCTATACGTCGTTTTAAAGCCCCCGTTGAGTAGATTACGAATATGCCATTCCTTTTTCATTTATCACTTTTAAAGCCAAAAAAATGGCCAATCAAAAAGTCCAAAAATTGCCAAATATGAACTTTGAGTGGCATTTTCTCGAAAACTAAAAGTCGTGGAGAGAAAGTTCCATGAGTACTTTCGTCTTGTATTTTATTATTTTTAAGCATGACTAATTTTATAAAGATCAGACAAACTTTATTTCTTCCCAAAAAATCGTCAAGCCAAACAACCNTGCAGAAGGTTAATACTTATATGAGACCAAAAATGGGCTAATTATGATTTATGACTAATTATGACTGATCTACCATATAAATTTCGTTAAAATTTTACGAGTATAGTTTTTAAGATATGTCAGATCGCAAAAATTGAGCAACAAACCGACATACAAACAGACACGGAACCAAAAAATGTTCTGTGATTTCTGAAACAGATATTTTTTAATTGGAGCCATAAAAAATAGTCGCTCTTCAGGAAGATCACATACCCTCCGTGACCTTCGGTTAAATCGGAAGCAAAAATAGAAACGAACAATTTAATAACAGTATAAAAGCTTTATTCTATCTAAGTTATCAAGGCCACCCTAAAGAAAACCTGGAGGGGAGAAGCCCAGCTCAGGTAATCATGACCACTTACCGAAGACATTAATCTAGCTGATGTATTTGCACAGTAGATAGTAAGTAATCTGTTGATAAGGTTATAAAAATGTGTTTCCTAGCCTCCATATATTGTTTTCAAAGAAAAACTATGTAATATGTAGTGGCATTACGTAAAAATCTAATCAATCTGATTTTATAAACATAGATAATCATGCCAAAATAATACAATCATGATCATGACATTATAAGAAACAGTCTCTTCACGGAAAATAAAACCTTTATATTTATCTAAGCAGCTTCCCAGTGCTGATTTTGGAACTATACAGTTACATTATAAAGAAATATGTAGTGGGCGAGTCATACGATGTCAGAGACTTAACGTAAGTCAAGATTATGTAAGTAGACTTATGTTAGGGTCCGACAACATTATGACTCTCCCACTAATGTAACCCTAGCTCTTCCTAAATCGAACCGTCTGCGCTCTTTAACTTTTTCTAAATTGATACTTTTAATTCATGTAAAAAAATCAAAACAATTTTGACTGAATTAAAAAACGGGGGAAACAAACAAATTAGACAATAACGCCTTGAAAAAAGCATAACATCAATTAAGTACGTGATAGGATGCGAGGAAGCTATGTGCCACACCAATTGACAGTCTATTACTTATATTTAACATAATGTTTTAGCAGAAGAACTGAAGTTATTTTAGTTTCTAAGTGACCTTTGGCAATATTCAGTTCTGTATAGCTGCATAGCGTTATCTTTAAGACCATAAATTCGACCAGGTGAAAGAAAAATCGAACAAATAAAACTTGACTTTCACTATATTCAATTTTCTCGACCTTAACAAAGTTTTAACTGTTAACTATTAATATTGAATTTGTTGGAAAAAAAAACAAAAAAAAAAAAAAAACAATCTGAATAAGCCAACATTAAAGAAAATAAGGAATACATAGAGAAATACGGCAATGACACGATGATGATCAAAGATTAATTTTAAAAGAAGATAACCCGAGATTCTCAAAGTAATTTAAACCAAACATTAAACTTTAAACCAACAATACAACGGAAAATGAAAAAGGCTAACAGATGGAAACAGACTAAAACGTAGATTAAAATTTTCTTTAAACAATTAAGGCGCGCTTCACGTAAGAGTACGTGAGGCGATAATTAAAGTTAAAATTATTAAGTGTAATAGTTGCATCTTTTTCTACATTTCAATACCTTTAAATTGATGTTAACATGTCATGGTGACTAAAACCTTTTTTTGTCTCCTGCCATATTGGCCGCCATCTTGAAAATATTAAGTGTGAAAAATAGAAAAAGAGTCCAGTTGTCAAAAATGCCGAGCTGCACCTGTGTGCCAAATTTCATGTTCCTAGCTATAGTAGTTTATGAATTGAAACAAGCAACGGACAGACAGACAGATTATAAGGTTTCTTTTTGTACTTTGTACAGAAACCTAAAAGGACTTGAACATGGATTACTTACGAGAAAACCAAGTCACTTCGTTACATTTAAGCTCAAAAGAAGAAAGACAGAAACACCAAGACCTAAACCAAGACTTTTTTTATTTCCTAGGAAAACTGTGAAGATTTATTTAAACCCAGATTGTTCAAGATTTTTTTTTTATATATAAAATGCTGTAGTTAACATTTAGTATATTATGTTATGGGTGTAAACATTAAAATTAACTCGTAATATTATAAAATATAAGTTAGATATAAATAAAAAAAAATTGGTCAGAGACAACTCAGACAAAATTTCTCAGTACAAGTTCCTAATTAATTAGCACGGTGTTTTATATTTATTATAGTTTTCGTTGGTAATTTATTATTAAACATTTGATCAAAATATGTCATAAAAATAACTTCTCCTCGGCGGGGAAACGAACCCTGCCTCTCTCCCTCCGCGTTTTATGCTATTTTCTTAGGAACTAGAGTTTTCAGGGAAAACGGCTTATATCATTATATCCGTATATAAATGGAATACAATTTAGAATTTTTTTATTTAAAATCGTTGGAACTGTTCTCGTGAAATAATATTGTTTTACGTTTTTTCAGAGTTTTTGGGGGGTAGCGCTCTAAATTCCTAAATTTGGAGTTAAAATTCATTTATCGATTTCACCTCGGGGTATGATTTTTCTAAACATGTATACCTAATTTCGTTTAAATCGGACCAGTAGTTTGGGCTCCAGGCGTCTGCCCAGACAGACGAAAGACAGGATAAATCATGGATTATAATTTATAATGATAAGAATTCAATAATATACTATGTATATGCAAAATAAACGTTCTAATAGATTAAACTCTATATAGATACTTAAATCGTGATCCGGGATGCATCAGACTTATAATCCGTTTAATATCTGAAACCGTAACTCATAAAGAAAAAAAAACTCGTTAATTTTTTTATTAAAAAAAAAAAAAAAATACGAGTATATAAAAAATTAAACGAATTTGAAGGTCCAAAAGCGGTTGCTGCCACTTAAACTCGATGTTTTCTGCTGTCATAAATTCTACGATGCGTGAATAACAACATGTCTCTGTCCGGACACTGAACCACACTGGCTTCAAGAATCATTTAATTTAAACCAGAAAAACATGGAAAAAAAAACTTCCAAATAGCGGATATTGAATTAAAATTCTACTGACATAATT